>OX246737.1:96334871-96392371 GCA_945910005.1 Isoperla grammatica
GTCTTGATATTACAATATGCATCTTTTCATTGGGTGCTCGCAGAGGGGGGAAGTGGGCACAGTTGGCTCATTTGCCTCCTTGCTATTATAGTATTTCATATTTAGCTATTAGTTTTTTATATTTCTACCACTGAATATTAGCTTTGAAAATTGAGAAACATTGATTCATGATGTTGAAAATGATAGTTTACTACATAACTCGTTCTGTCCGCTTTGCATACAATTATTTGCAACCCGTTAGTCTGATCTGAGACGTTCAACAACATTCTTTTTACTTAGGTTGACAGTTGATTCCCCCATAATATTGTATAAAACGAATTGAAGTGTGTGGCTGTTGTTATGTAGCGTAGAATTGTGCCACCAAATTGATGCTGCAACCGGTCGACGGTCACTGTCTCTCCCCCCCCCCCCCCCCCCCCCCCTGTCAACATCCCATCCCCGTAGTGTTAGTTGTGCAAACTTGTTTCCGTTAATTTAATTTAATTCAATTTAATTAAATTACCAAGCACTTAATACGTTGCAGGTGCATATTTATGTTGTAAGTGCATCGTCGACGTAGGTACATATACATATTTGTAGCAACGTTGCATGTTGGTCTTTGATCAAGCAGTTGAGTACGTACGTATAGAGAAACATCAAATCTAACATTTAAATTGTGAACCGATAATTCATGTCAAGGGGAATTTCAGGTCAATTAACCGTTTTCCTCCTGTAGCTGGGGATTTGTCTAAAGACCCCTTGCTGAGGTAGAATGTCCATATGCTTGCCTCATTGTTGCCCTACCTGAATCCTGATTTGATCCTGATCAACCGATGCCGGCGCCCACTCTTCCTGAAAGATGCTGTACTAAACAAATAAGAAAGTTGTTATAATAGCAACTATTTGGTGGATTTTGTAGGTTTAGTTTGATAGTTCTCATGATGAAAACAAGTTATGTAAATAATAAACGGTTATTGGGACATTATAACACTGGACCTGAAGCTCTAACTCCATGCGCCAATATTTTTATGTTCAGTATTTCGCAATAACCAAAACGTTTATTATATCTTAGCATTGATTGCTTTTGAAATTACAACCAGTTCATCTGCTTGTATATTCAAAACTCATTGCGCTACGGCAACACCCTTGATGTGTACAATGGTCTGGGCGTATAATGACCGCGTATTCGATCAGGCGCTGCTTTAGTACACAACAATTAATCGTGCTTCCTGGATGTGCATGTGTCTATGGTGTTGGGGATCTCTTCGACTAATACAACCCACTCGTATCGACTAGCAGTGTTGCCGCGCACAGGCCCAGCATTGCCAACAGACCAGCGCGCTGGGACACGAACCCGGATTTCAATGCACAAAATCCCGAATAAATTTTATTCTGCTAATAATTATTTATTAAGCTTTTATATCTTTTTATGTTTATTAATGCCTAGAGTGTCCCGTTTCCCACTTTTTAGGGATTTGTCCCCGTGTCCCGACAACTATTCAGGGGACGCTGTTTGGTACCGTTTCTGTAAATATACCGAATTCACGTGTAGCTCGTGGCTCGTCTGCTGTAAATGTCAATAACATAAATATAACTGGGAATCGCAATATATTATTATTACTGTTTTCATTTAAATTCGATAATTCACCCAAAACAAACCTTCCTTGCTAGCTCAGATCGTTGTAAATGCTGTCTTGAGGATAAAACTATCAAACTAAATCTCGCCTCCGGCGGGTAGGACTTCTGTCCCGCGCAACTACAAGCCACAGAGTCTACTATCTCATAACTATTTTGTCCCGTTTTCTCAAAATATGGACACTATTAATGTTCGATTGTACCACAGATTTAATATCAGGAATTCCCGATCGTAGAACTACACTAGCTCCGAATAAATGTGTAATGGTCGGTTTACACTTTACACACTTTGCTAAGATTTAATATTTTGTTCCCAGGCACATATTTTCCTGTATTACATAAAAGGTAAACTCTCATTAGCTGGGCTAAGTATCTTAGGGATAAGAAATAACCAGTTGCTATGGTTTGCTTAGCTAATAAATATGTGAACGCCATGATGCTACTGGCTTGATTCAACTTTGAATCTTAGCGAAGTGTGTACACCGACCAGTGTGTGTTGGAACCGTTGTAATCAATCAATGATAATTAAACTTGAGATGTTCAAAGTTTGGTGAAATCGGAACGAAATGAAATATTTACAAGGTTTGGAACTTCCGTGTTTGTGAACTGAACTTTGTTCGTAATACAGGGGAGGGAGTATCGAAGTTTGCATAGGGGCGCGGGCCTGAAGATGCTTTGGCTTTGAGTAATTTTGAATCTTTGTGAACATCCAAAACATAACGACCAGTGTATGGTTAACGACTTGACCTTATTTTGACCTCCGATGAGTACATTTCTTGTTGAAATATTTATCAATTACATTTGCTTGTGGCTTATATACCGAGTAAATTTCAATTTTATGTTGTTTGATAAAGATAATGTATACATGGTTATTCACAGCTCACAAAAAAGGAGCCGAACCCCTGGCATATTATATTCTTCGCAAGTTTACATTGTTAGTTGCCATAAGTAACTAATGTTGGCCGACGTTAATGAACCCTCGTACAATTCTCGCCAACAATATGTCACTCAACAATACATTGAAGGTGTAAGTCATCTACTACTGGTCAAATCGAACGTGTTAGTATTTGCCATTTGGTGTTTTACGGCGCCGTACTTGACAGCTAGGCCATATTGTAACGTCGGCCGAATCAGAGTTGGACATTGCGGATGGGGGGGGGGGGGGGGGGGAGAGAGAGTTAAAGAGCTTTATGGGGCGTGATGGGTTGGTTGGCGTTTGGACTGCAATTGTAGGGAAAAGAAATACGAACAGTAAGACGAAAAGTGATGAAGACCACGTGAGACGATACTGTAGATGCACGAGACGAGATACCTCTTTGAGGGCACCAGTCACCACGAGAAGGGTCCCCCACGTCGAAAAGACCACAACCATGGAAGCCCGTGTCATTTGTTTGGACATCCCTTCTATTGTCTTTGCAGACAGTCCTTCGTGTGTTTACTGTCGACGTAGCGAGCGGAAGAAGGGTGAAGTAAGTTAGTGTTCCGTCTGTCAGACAGGTAGCCAGGCTATACCGCATGCAAGGCAAAGCAACGGGAAACATTGTAACGATGCCCGCGAGTAAAATCTCTCCCCCGTCGACCGTCTGGTCGGGAGTGATAATAAGTGAACGCTCGATCAGGGCCTATTAACCTTCTCTAGCGCGTCTATTATTGATTGATTGACGTAGTAGAGTAGAGGAGAGTCGAGCGTGGGTGAAACAGACATCAGTCAGCTGTTTATTAGACCGTGAAGCGCTATTGAGGCCAGCACGCGTCTCGTTGCCGCGACCTCGGTACCTACATGACGTGCACACTGCACAACAGAGTGAGTCATGCTCAATCACAGACTCTGCTGTTTTGTTTACACATAGTCTAAGAAGAGGTTTTCCAACTTTTTTCTCGCCCATAGTATACATATCTGTTTTATTCACAACATTTTTAGGAGTTAATGACTCAGGGAATTTTTTACACAATATATATATATATATATATATATATATGTATGTAATTTATTATTTGATAATAATGCAAATAAATTGTCTTTCCATTGAGCTAGATAAGGCTACATTTACGAACAATGTTTTCAAAATGGTTTAGTAGAATGGATAAACGTCACTCGCCAGACATTCACCATATTGGTAATTTAAATTTTGAGCAAATGTGAAGTTGTGAACGGACTACAGAGACTTGATCAAACAATAAAAATTTGAAAGAAAATTGCTGTTTCATTTCTATGTAAAGTACATTTAAAAAAAATATAAACATTTACAAAATATCGACTATCCAATCAATCAGTTAATTACGGAGGAAATCTATTTGTTAGCTGTGTTATTGTAAAGGAAACATTGTTTGAATTGACATTAGAAAATATTGAGACTTCTCTAGTCGTCTAGCTAGAGATCTTAATCCGTGCAAAGTCTGAACGTGGCCCCTTAATCTGCAATGTGCCCTGTGTTATTGTTACTGTCTATAAAATTGACGTGTTTTTCGAGACAAGCACAATAAATGTATATAATAAGTACCTTTCCGCGATATTTCACTTTTTACAACTCATTAATGTAAAAACTGACAAATCGTGCTTTGATGATTTCAATATTAATTACATGCATTTTGACGACAGTAGTCTCGTAGTTATATTGATTACGTTTAAGTAGATTCTTAATTACTGTAGTTATAATCGGATCACAGTATAGGGTGCATTTTAAAGGTTAATTCAACGACTCTGGGGAAAGGGCGGAGTATACGAAGCTCGCACGAGGCCTATTACAGGGGTGTGTAAGTAAACAGCGTTGTTTATCACTGTACGGCGGGATAGATTGTCTCTGTTGCTTGGTAGAGCTCTTCCTCTTGTATGTTGTTGGGGCAACCCTCGTTAGCTGAGCTAGCTGACACGGCGAGGCCTATTACAGGGGTGTGTAAAACAGCGTTGTTTATCACTGTACGGTGGGATAGATTGTCTCTGTTGCTTCATAGAGCGCTTCCTCTTGGATGTTGTTGGGCAACCCTCGCTAGCTGAGCTATCTGACACGGCGAGGCCCATTACAGGGGTGTGTAAAACAGCGTTGTTTATCACTGTACGGCGGGATAGATTGTCTCTGTTGCTTCATAGAGCGCTTCCTCTTGGATGTTGTTGGGCAACCCTCGCTAGCTGAGCTATCTAAAAAGGGCGAGGGCCATTACAGGGGTGTGTAAAACAGCGTTGTTTTTCACTGTACGGCGAGATAGATTGTCTCTGTTGCTTGGTAGAGCGCTTCCTCTTGAATGTTGTTGGGGCAACCCTCGCTAGCTGAGCTATCTGACACGGCGAGGGCCATTACAGGGGTGTGCAAAACGGCGTTGTTTATCATTGTACGGCGAGATAGATTGTCTCTGTTGCTAGGTAGAGCGCTTCCTCTTGACTGTTGTTGGGGCAACCCTCGCTAGCTGAGCTATCTGACACGGCGAGGCCTATTACAGGGATGTGTAAAACAGCGTTGTTTATCACTGTACGGCGGGATAGATTGTCTCTGTTGCTTGGTAGAGCGCTTCCTCTTGAATGTTGTTGGGGCAACCCTCGCTAGCTGAGCTATCTGACACGGCGAGGGCCATTACAGGGGTGTGTAAAACGGCGTTGTTTATCATTGTACGGCGAGATAGATTGTCTCTGTTGCTAGGTAGAGCGCTTCCTCTTGACTGTTGTTGGGGCAACCCTCGCTAGCTGAGCTATCTGACACGGCGAGGCCTATTACAGGGGTGTGTAAAACAGCGTTGTTTATCACTGTACGGCGGGATAGATTGTCTCTGTTGCTTGGTAGAGCGCCTCCTCTTGGATGTTGTTGGGCAACCCTCGCTAGCTGAGCTACCTGACACGGCGAGGGCCATTACAGGGGTGTGTAAAACAGCGTTGTTAATCACTGTTCGGCGAGATAGATTGTCTCTGTTGCTTGGTAGTGCGCTTCCTCTTGAATGTTGTTGGGCAACCCTCGCTAGCTGAGCTATCTGACACGGCGAGGGCCATTACAAGGGTGTGTAAAACAGCGTTGTTTATATCTGTACGGCGAGATAGATTGTCTCTGTTGCTTGGTAGAGCGCTTCCTCTTGAATGTTGTTGGGCAACCCTCGCTAGCTGAGCTATCTGACACGGCGAGGCCTATTACAGGGGTGTGTAAAACAGCGTTGTTTATCAGTGTACGGCGAGATAGATTGTCTCTGTTGCTTGGTAGAGCGCCTCCTCTTGGATGTTGTTGGGGCAACCCTGGCTAGCTGAGCTATCTGACACGGCGAGGGCCATTACAGGGGTGTGTAAAACAGCGTTGTTTATCAGTGTACGGCGAGATAGATTGTCTCTGTTGCTTGGTAGAGCGCCTCCTCTTGGATGTTGTTAGGGCAACCCTGGCTAGCTGAGCTATCTGACACGGCGAGGGTCATTACAGGGGTGGGTAAAACAGCGTTGTTTATCACTGTACGGCGAGATGGATTGTCTCTGTTGCTTGGTAGAGCGCTTTCTCTTGAATGTTGTTGGGCAACCCTCGCTAGCTGAGCTATCTGACACGGCGAGGTTCATTACAGGGGTGGGTAAAACAGCGTTGTTTATCACTGTACGGCGAGATGGATTGTCTCTGTTGCTTGGTAGAGCGCTTCCTCTTGAATGTTGTTGGGGCAACCCTCGCTAGCTGAGCTATCTGACACGGCGAGGGCCATTACAGGGGTGGGTAAAACAGCGTTGTTCATCACTGTACGGCGAGATGGATTGTCTCTGTTGCTTGGTAGAGCGCTTCCTCTTGAATGTTGTTGGGGCAACCCTCGCTAGCTGAGCTATCTGACACGGCGAGGGCCATTACAGGGGTGTGTATCACTGTACGGCGAGATAGATTGTCTCTGTTGCTTGGTAGAGCGCTTCCTCTTGAATGTTGTTGGGGCAACCCTCGCTAGCTGAGCTATCTGACACGGCGGGGGCCATTACAGGGGTGTGTAAAACAGCGTTGTTTATCACTGTACGGCGAGATAGATTGTCTCTTTTGCTTGGTAGAGCGCTTCCTCTTGGATGTTGTTGGGCAACCCTGGCTAGCTGAGCTATCTGACACGGCGAGGGCCATTACAGAGGTGTGTAAAACAGCGTTGTTTATCACTGTACGGTGAGATTGATTGTCTCTGTTGCTTGGTAGAGCGCTTCCTCTTGGATGTTGTTGGGGCAACCCTCGCTAGCTGAGCTATCTGACATGGCGAGGGTCATTACAGGGGTGGGTAAAACAGCGTTGTTTATCACTGTACGGAGAGATAGATTGTCTCTGTTGCTTGGTAGAGCGCTTCCTCTTGTATGTTGTTGGGGCAACCCTCGCTAGCTGAGCTATCTGACACGGCAAGGGTCATTACAGGGGTGTGTAAAAGAGCGTTGTTTTCACTGTACGGCGAGATGGGTTGTCTCTGTTGCTTGGTAGAGCGCTTGCTCGTCGATGTTGTTGGGGCAACCCTGGCTAGCTGAGCTATCTGACACGGCGAGGGTTACAGGGGTGTGTAAAACAGCGTTGTTTATCACTGTACGGCGAGATAGATTGTCTCTGTTGCTTGGTAGAGCGCTTCCTCTTGAATGATGTTGGGGCAACCCTCGCTAGCTGAGCTATCTGACACGGCGAGGGTTACAGGGGTGTGTGAAACAGCGTTGTTTATCACTGTACGGCGAGATAGATTGTCTCTGTTGCTTGGTAGAGCGCTTCCTCTTGTATGTTGTTGGGACAACCCTCGCTAGCTGAGCGATCTGACACGGCGAGGGCCATTACAGGGGTGTGTAAAACAGCGTTGTTTATCACTGTACGGTGAGATAGATTGTCTCTGTTGCCTGTTTGAGCTCTTCCTCTTGTATGTTGTTGGGGCAACCCTCGCTAGCTGAGCTATCTGACACGGCGAGGGTCTATACAGGGGTGTGTAAAACAGCGTTGTTTATCACTGTACGGCGAGATAGATTGTCTCTGTTGCTTGGTAGAGCGCTTCCTCTTGGATGTTGTTGGGCAACCCTCGCTAGCTGAGCTATCTGACACCGCGGGGGCCATTACAGGGGTGTGTAAAACAGCGTTGTTTATCACTGTACGGCGAGATAGATTGTCTCTGTTGCTTGGTAGAGCGCTTCCTCTTGAATGTTGTTGGGCAACCCTCGCTAGCTGAGCTATCTGACACGGCGAGGGCCATTACAGGGGTGTGTAAAACAGCGTTGTTTATCACTGTACGGCGAGATAGATTGTCTCTTTTGCTTGGTAGAGCGCTTCCTCTTGAATGTTGTTGGGCAACCCTCGCTAGCTGAGCTATCTGACACGGCGAGGGCCATTACAGGGGTGTGTAAAAAGCGTTGCTTATCACTGTACGGCGAGATACACTGTCTCTGTTGCTAGGTAGAGGGCTTCCTCTTAAATGTTGTTGGGGCAACCCTCGCTAGCTGAGCTATCTGACACGGCGAGGACCATTACAGGGGTGTGTAAAACAGCGTTGTTTATCACTGTACGGCGAGATAGATTGTCTCTGTTCCTTGGTAGAGCGCTTCCTCTTGAATGTTGTTGGGCAACCCTCGCTAGCTGAGCTATCTGACACGGCGAGGGCCATTACAGGGGTGTGTAAAACAGCGTTGTTTATTAATGTACGGCGAGATAGATTGTCTCTGTTGCTTGGTAGAGCGCTTCCCCTTGAATGTTGTTGGGGCAACCCTCGCTAGCAGAGCTATCTGACACGGCGAGGGCCATTACAGGGGTGTGTAAAACAGCGTTGTTTATTAATGTACGGCGAGATAGATTGTCTCTGTTGCTTGGTAGAGCGCTTCCCCTTGAATGTTGTTGGGGCAACCCTCGCTAGCAGAGCTATCTGACACGGCGAGGGCCATTACAGGGGTGTGTAAAACAGCGTTGCTTATCACTGTACGGCGAGATAGATTGTCTCTGTTGCTTAGTAGAGCGCTTCCTCTTGAATGTTGTTGGGCAACCCTCGCTAGCTGAGCTATCTGACACGGCGAGGGCCATTACAGGGGTGTGTAAAACAGCGTTGTTTATCACTGTACGGCGAGATAGATTGTCTCTGTTGCTTAGTAGAGCGCTTCCTCTTGAATGTTGTTGGGCAACCCTCGCTAGCTGAGCTATGTGACACGGCGAGGACCATTACAGGGATGTGTAAAACAGCGTTGTTTTTCACTGTACGGCGAGATAGATTCTCTCTGTTGCTTAGTAGAGCGCTTCCTCTTGAATGTTGTTGGGCAACCCTCGCTAGCTGAGGCTGAGCTATCTGACACGGCGAGGGCCATTACAGGGGTGTGTAAAACAGCGTTGTTTATCACTGTACGGCGAGATAGATTGTCTCTGTTGCTTGGTAGAGCGCTTCCTCTTGAATGTTGTTGGGCAACCCTCGCTAGCTGAGCTATCTGACACGGCGAGGGCCATTACAGGGGTGTGTAAAACAGCGTTGTTTATCACTGTACGGCGGGATAGATTGTCTCTGTTGCTTGGTAGAGCGCTTCCTCTTGTATGTTGTTAGGCAACCCTCGCTAGCTGAGCTATCTGACACGGTGAGGGTCATTACAGGGGTGTGTAAAACAGCGTTGTTTATCAGTGTACGGCGAGATAGATTGTCTCTGTTCCTTGGTAGAGCACTTCCTCTTGAATGTTGTTGGGCAACCCTCGCTAGCTGAGCTATCTGACACGGCGAGGGCCATTACAAGGGTGTGTAAATCAGCGTTGTTTATCACTGTACGGCGAGATAGATTGTCTCTGTTGCTTGGTAGAGCGATTCCTCTTGGATGTTGTTGGGCAACCCTGGCTAGCTGAGCTATCTGACACGGCGAGGGTCATTACAGGGGTGTGTAAAACAGCGTTGTTTATCACTGTACGGCGAGATAGATTGTCTCTGTTGCTTGGTAGAGCGCTTCCTCTTGAATGTTGTTGGGCAACCCTCGCTAGCTGAGCTATCTGACACGGCGAGGGCCATTACAGGGGTGTGTAAATCAGCGTTGTTCATCACTGTACGGCGAGATAGATTGTCTCTGTTGCTTGGTAGAGCGCTTCCTCTTGAATGTTGTTGGGGCAACCCTGGCTAGCTGAGCTATCTGACACGGTGAGGGTCATTACAGGGGTGTGTAAAACAGCGTTGTTTATCACTGTACGGCGAGATAGATTGTCTCTGTTGCTTGGTAGAGCGCTTCCTCTTGAATGTTGTTGGGGCAACCCTCGCTAGCTGAGCTATCTGACACGGCGAGGGCCATTACAGGGGTGTGTAAAACAGCGTTGTTCATCACTGTACGGCGAGATAGATTGTCTCTGTTGTTTGGTAGAGCGCTTCCTCTTGAATGTTGTTGGGGCAACCCTCGCTAGCTGAGCTATCTGACACGGCGAGGGTCATTACAGGGGTGGGTAAAACAGCGTTGGTTATCACTGTACGGCGAGATAGATTGTCTCTGTTGCTTGGTAGAGCGCTTCCTCTTGAATGTTGTTGGGGCAACACTCGCTAGCTGAGCTATCTGACACGGCGAGGGCCATTACAGGGGTGTGTAAAACAGCGTTGTTTATCACTGTACGGCGAGATAGATTGTCTCTGTTGCTTGGTATAGCGCTTCCTCTTGAATGTTGTTGGGCAACACTCGCTAGCTGAGCTATCTGACACGGCGAGGGTCATAACAGGGGTGTGTAAAACAGCGTTGTTTATCACTGTACGGCGAAATAGATTGTCTCTGTTGCTTGGTATGCGCTTCCTCTTGAATGTTGTTGGGCAACCCTCGCTAGCTGAGCTATCTGACACGGCGAGGGCCATTACAGGGGTGTGTAAAACAGCGTTGTTTATCACTGTACGGCGAGATAGCTAGTCTCTGTTGCTTGGTAGAGCGCTTCCTCTTGAATGTTGTTGGGGCAACACTCGCTAGCTGAGCTATCTGACACGGCGAGGGTCATTACAGGGGTGGGTAAAACAGCGTTGTTTATCACTGTACGGCGAGATAGATTGTCTCTGTTGCTTGGTATAGCGCTTCCTCTTGAATGTTGTTGGGCAACACTCGCTAGCTGAGCTATCTGACACGGCGAGGGTCATAACAGGGGTGTGTAAAACAGCGTTGTTTATCACTGTACGGCGAAATAGATTGTCTCTGTTGCTTGGTATAGCGCTTCCTCTTGAATGTTGTTGGGCAATTCACTCGCTAGCTGAGCTATCTGACACGGCGAGGGGCATTACAGGGGTGTGTAAAACTGCGTTGTTTATCACTGTACGTCGAGATAGATTGTCTCTGTTGCTTGGTAGAGCGCTTCCTCTTGAATGTTGTTGGGCAACCCTCGCTAGCTGAGCTATCTGACACGGCAAGGGTCATTACAGGGGTGTGTAAAACAGCGTTGTTTATCACTGTACGGCGAGATAGCTAGTCTCTGTTGCTTGGTAGAGCGCTTCCTCTTGAATGTTGTTGGGCAACCCTGGCTAGCTGAGCTATCTGACACGGCGAGGGACATTACAGGGGTGTGTCTCTGTTGCTTGGTAGAGCGCTTCCTCTTGAATGTTGTTGGGGCAACCCTGGCTAGCTGAGCTATCTGACACGGCGAGGGCTATTACTCAACTCATGTGTGATGAGGTATCTTTTCATTGCAGTTTCGCAAACAAGGTTGACGATGTTTATTGTTCAAATTTCTCAGTACGAAATGCGGCGCACGTAACGCAACAATTGCTAGGAAGTAATCATTTTCACTTTGTGTCTATTCCGATTTCCGATAAACTGTTGAAAACGCTTACATCACTCTAGATCCGTTCCGAATACGAATATAGATACATATTCTACACTTGATAGACGCCACTGTCGGGAGGGTCGCGTACAGTAAACTAAGGAGTGTTGTCATAATCACATCATTCCCATGATGGGCATTAACATTTTCTTGACACAGCGATTCATGTCAACTATTTCAAATTCCATGGGTATATTGTGTGACTTTATGAAAGTGGACATAAATTAACACTACAACCAGATTTCAGTACAGTGTGCATATTTTTATGCGAACGTAGCGAGGCGAGCGTATCCATCCTACTCTTATGGCACTCGTTATGTTTGTTTGTTTTTTGTTTGTTATATTTTTGTCTCGCGATAGCGGTCGAACAGAAAGCCCGATCAAGTTGAAATTTGGACCATCCACAACCCTCGATGTGAATTGAACGCCATTAATTGTGTGTACAGTTACAAAGTTACATTTAATTAACAAAGAGTTTTTTATAAATCAAAGTGGCGGCAAAATTTGAGGTAGCCATTTTCTAGTAAATTTCCGTCCGGTTTCGAATATATTAATTTTATCTTGATCCTAAAAGTATTATACACGGTTTAATACTTTCATCAAACTTATTGAATTCAAGGTAAAAAACAAGCATCAATTAATAGAAGCTCTAATTATTTTTGCAGGTATTTACTAATTGTTTTTTATTCGCTTTTGTTCTTGAATTCAATAAGTTTGACGAAAGTATTAAGTCTGCAATAGGCCTAGAGGTACAAATGGCATTTATACTTCTCTCAATGAGTCAAAGTAACCAAGGCAGCGAGAATAAAGACTATCACAATGTTACAGTGATGAGACGCCGTACTTTCTGATAGGGCATTGGAAGGCTTTGCACTGGTCGATGCACATTCTTGAAATATGGCGGTAGTTTTGAAACTTTTTGACCGAGTGGACGTTGACATAGACGCGCTCGCTAATCAATGCACGTCACATAGTGTTTTCCTAGTATATTACACGCAAAACTAGCACAAGTACTGGTGGTTGTATTTTAGTTAGGAATTAATTTGGGGTAGCTCTCTGAAGTTAATTCGTTTATTCAGTTGTGCTTCATAATTCATCGAGTCATATAAACCAATTCAGCCAATAGTAATCCATGTTTTCCAATATTTGTACTGGATGGCTTCTTAGATAATTGAAGAATCAATCCCAATCTTATCCCAGTCTTATCTAACTAAACCTGTTTTCTACCTTCATTTGTCGGATTACTTGGATTCGCTTTGCTGCGAATTTCAATTGATTTACTTTTAACTGATGGTTTTATCAAACATTACATTATAATCTTTGGTTATACGTTCGATTGTTTGTATGAAAAAGCGGTATTCGCCACCCCTGGAATGACAAGTCGATGATTCTGACAAAGAAATACGCTATTTCGTACGAATGTAACCTCCAAATGCAAATTTCCCTCGATTTACGAAACAAAATGAATCTCAAAAGTGGCCCTTTTATGTTGTGTTACAATTCATCCTGACTTCACGGCAGATTATTTGAGATCACTTGCGAGATGCATTTTGAAACGCAGCTTGTATTCTAGTTAGTAAATTAATTTGGGGTAGTTCCTCGAAGTTAAAATAGCATTATATAATAACTGCTTTCCAGAATTGATTGGATCACTAAATTAACTCAACCACAAGTCATCCATGTTTTCCCATATTCAAACTGGTTGGCTCTGTACATGTTCCAGAATCAATCCCAAGCTAATCCCACTCTCATAAGATTTCTCAGATTACTTCGATTCGTTAAGGCGTGAGTTTGAATTGATTGACTTTTAACTGATAATTACGTGTTCGATTGCTCGTAGTCGTATGGCAAACCTGAGTTATTGAATGTTATTGATGCCACATATGTACGCAACCAACGGAATGCCTATATAGATGATGGTCCATCCAAATCCAAAATCCAATTTTCCCTCCATTTTACCAAGCAAAACAAATCCCACAAGTAGTCCTTCTATTATGTCTTACAATTCATCCTGACGTCACAGCAGGTTATCCGTGATTGCCCACGAGATGAATTCTGGGACTCAGCTTGTTTCAATTCGATCATACGACATCAACTTTTCCGTCAAGCAGATGATTTCTCATCACAGCTAATTGAATCGTCAAATAATTTCCGTGACTATGCACATCAAGACGTCATACCCGTACTGATGAGTAGGCCTATCATATGCAGTCTCGCCGACATAGGGTACTTAAATCAAGGCCACACACTATAAATTACGTTATCTTTTAACACCCGTTGGGTTTAGTTTGTATATGTTTTTGGTTGTGTTGTGTGAAACCAACAAAGATTCTACCGAAGGATCCGGGAAGCCTATGGCCACAGTATAAGCGTTGAGTGAGGAACCAACTAGTGAATTTGTTGTCTGTTTTATCAGAATCCATACAGTACCGAAACTTAAACAATCTTCTTGCTGCGAACATATACGGGCGCAGGTTTATGAGCTGGTTGCAAAGAAGAGTCGTTAAAGAACTAGTACTAAAACTTGGTAGTTTATGTAATGGTAAACAACGTATGTCAACCACATTACCGCTACGCCGCGCTGTAGTCACTAGTGTCGCAGGCAAGCAGCCCTGCCCATATATTTGTTCAATGTAGGCGTTTCGGTACAGTATTTCTTATACCCCCTATATTCCTCACTCAACGCTTATACTATTGACTTTATTAGTAGCTATGCTTCGGCCATGCGTATAACTATTACGGACTTACGGACGCGGTCTGATCTGAACGAGTGAGTGAAGGAGTGAGTGAGTGAGGAGGAGTGGTGAGGAGGGAGCTGATCGGATCCGAAGAGATGTTCGTTCATACGCTCCCCTGATGCTCCCCTCCATCGCTATGTGACCACCTCTTACCCCGTGACAACCCGACAATCATATCGTATTTATTCATTTCAGTAACTCATATTTTTATGCTTGGCGGTATTCACATACTAGGGGGTGGAGCTTCAAACTGTGTCCAACTAACTGCACCCTGCCATGTGATGTGTTGATGACGTGTACGTGACCACATACCTTAATCTTGCGTCCGCTGCCGCTGTTGTGCATCGTGAGCATCGTGATGGCGTCGTCCCTGGTTAGCGCCATCTTGCCCGCGTTGCTCAGCAGCGCGACACAGCGCACGAGGTCATCCTTGGTCAACCACTGGCGCGCGACCTTCAGCCCCCGGGGTTTGCGCGTGGGGCGGACCCGACGCTCGAAGAATCTGGCTTCCCTTTAACACACGGTCACACTACACTTTGGCCGTGGCGAAGCTGAGAACGCTGCAGGGCATTTTTTTTTCACTGCATTTATAATAAGTTGTTTGTACAGCCCTAGTGCGACCGCAGTTTCCTCGAAATTGTTGGGTCCGAACTGTCAAAAGTAATCAAATGTAATCGTGTGTTGGTTGTGTGGACCCCTATTATCTGACTATAGGTTGGGTTTCCAAGAAATGTGCGCATGGTTGAACTTCTGTTATGGCTTCCAGTAATGAATTCGGGGATTTCGTCTCATGTTTGTGCTAGCCAGGTAGTGGGGGTGTACATCATTTGTGAAATGCCAAGATCGACTAACGATCGACTGATTTTCTTGTTCTCAACTAAGCCACAGACCCACTGTAAGGGCGCCCGTTGTTGCCACGTTACAATTTCATACGTGTTAATTTCTATGTAGGAAGCAAATCGTAAGCAACAACGGGCACCCCTAGGGGGTAGAGGACGATTAAAAATTCCATCCTTAGTTACCCCTATCCTGTTTTGTGTTTTATTATAGCGTGATAAACAGTCATTAATAATGTTGTCGCCTTATCCGAGCATGTTGGCCATTAAGGATGAGAAGTATGACGGGGAGGACATGAGTGTGAGTGGATCAGCATGATACATCTAGCGTGGAGGACATGACGGACAACATGAGTGGAGGACACGTGGAGGGCAAGACTGTAGAGTGGATCAGCATGATACATCTAGCGTGGAGGACATGACGGACAACATGAGTGGAGGACACGTGGAGGGCAAGACTGTAGAGTGGATCAGCATGATACATCTAGCGTGGAGGACATGACGGACAACATGAGTGGAGGACACGTGGAGGGCAAGACTGTAGAGTGGATCAGCATGATACATCTAGCGTGGAGGACATGACGGACAACATGAGTGGAGGACACGTGGAGGGCAAGACTGTAGAGTGGATCAGCATGATACATCTAGCGTGGAGGACATGACGGACAACATGAGTGGAGGACACGTGGAGGGCAAGACTGTAGAGTGGATCAGCATGATACATCTAGCGTGGAGGACATGACGGACAACATGAGCGGAGGTCACGTGGACTGAGTGGATCAGCATGCGGAATATGGCGTGGAGGGAATGAAGGGCAACTTGAGCGGAGGTCACGTGGAGGGCAAGACTGTGAGTGACGTACTTGAGCCGATTGTAGAACATCTGCGTGACGTCAGCCTGAACGCGTCTCTGCAGCAGCTTGGCCGCCTTCTCGCCGATGTAGGTGGCCACAGCTTTCAGCTCCTTGTACTCTTCCATGAGAAGCTTCTTGGCCGCCTTCTTCAACTTCTTCTTCTTCTGGCTCTTGATGAAGGTCATCGCGTCCTCCGCCTCCTTGTTGGCCAGATCCACCGCGTTGCCCTCCAGCTCCCCGTCATGTAGGGTCAGCACTGTCAGCGGGTCGGCGCCGTACCTCGTCAGGCTGTCGCACTGTGCATGGCAGAGACGTCGGTGCTCAATTACAACACCTCGTCAGGCTGTCGCACTGTGCATGGCAGACACGTCGGTGTTCAATTACAACACCTCGTCAGGCTGTCGCACTGTGCATGGCAGAGACGTCGGTGTTCAATTACAACACCTCGTCAGGCTGTCGCACTGTGCATGGCAGACACGTCGGTGTTCAATTACAACACCTCGTCAGGCTGTCGCACTGTGCATGGCAGGGACGTCGGTGTTCAATTACAACACCTCGTCAGGCTGTCGCACTGTGCATGGCAGACACGTCGGTGTTCAATTACAACACCTCGTCAGGCTGTCGCACTGTGCATGGCAGGGACGTCGGTGTTCAATTACAACACCTCGTCAGGCTGTCGCACTGTGCATGGCAGAGACGTCGGTGTTCAATTACAACACCTCGTCAGGCTGTCGCACTGTGCATGGCAGACACGTCGGTGTTCAATTACAACACCTCATCAGGCTGTCGCACTGTGCATGGCAGGGACGTCGGTGTTCAATTACAACACCTCGTCAGGCTGTCGCACTGTGCATGGCAGAGACGTCGGTGTTCAATTACAACACCTCGTCAGGCTGTCGCACTGTGCATGGCAGAGACGTCGGTGTTCAATTACAACACCTCGTCAGGCTGTCGCACTGTGCATGGCAGAGACGTCGGTGTTCAATTACAACACCTCGTCAGGCTGTCGCACTGTGCATGGCAGGGACGTCAGTGTTCAATTACAACACCTCGTCAGGCAATAGCACTGTGCATGGCAGGGACGTCGGTGTTCAATTACAACATCTCGTCAGGCTGTCGCACTGTGCATGGCAGGGACGTCGGTGTTCAATTACAACACCTCGTCAGGCAATAGCACTGTGCATGGCAGAGACGTCGGTGTTCAATTACAACACCTCGTCAGGCTGTCGCACTGTGCATGGCAGGGACGGCGGTGTTCAATTACAACATCTCGTCAGGCTGTCGCACTGTGCATGGCAGAGACGTCGGTGTTCAATTACAACACCTCGTCAGGCTGTCGCACTGTGCATGGCAGGGACGTCGGTGCTCAATTACAACACCTCGTCAGGCTGTCGCACTGTGCATGGCAGGGACGTCGGTGTTCAATTACAACACCTCGTCAGGCTGTCGCACTGTGCATGGCAGAGACGTCGGTGTTCAATTACAACACCTCGTCAGGCTGTCGCACTGTGCATGGCAGAGACGTCGGTGTTCAATTACAACACCTCGTCAGGGTGTCGCACTGTGCATGGCAGAGACATCGGTGTTCAATTACAACACCTCGTCAGGCTGTCGCACTGTGCATGGCAGAGACGTCGGTGTTCAATTACAACACCTCGTCAGGCTGTCGCACTGTGCATGGCAGACACGTCGGTGCTCAATTACAACACCTCGTCAGGCTGTCGCACTGTGCATGGCAGACACGTCGGTGCTCAATTACAACACCTCGTCAGGCTGTCGCACTGTGCATGGCAGACACGTCGGTGTTCAATTACAACACCTCGTCAGGCTGTCGCACTGTGCATGGCAGAGACGTCGGTGTTCAATTACAACACCTCGTCAGACTGTCGCACTGTGCATGGCAGAGACGTCGGTGCTCAATTACAACACCTCGTCAGGCTGTCGCACTGTGCATGGCAGAGACGTCGGTGTTCAATTACAACACCTCGTCAGGCTGTCGCACTGTGCATGGCAGGGACGTCGGTGCTCAATTACAACACCTCGTCAGGCTGTCGCACTGTGCATGGCAGACACGTCGGTGTTCAATTACAACACCTCGTCAGGCTGTCGCACTGTGCATGGCAGAGACGTCGGTGTTCAATTACAACACCTCGTCAGGCTGTCGCACTGTGCATGGCAGACACGTCGGTGCTCAATTACAACACCTCGTCAGACTGTCGCACTGTGCATGGCAGAGACGTCGGTGTTCAATTACAACACCTCGTCAGGCTGTCGCACTGTGCATGGCAGACACGTCGGTGCTCAATTACAACACCTCGTCAGACTGTCGCACTGTGCATGGCAGACACGTCGGTGTTCAATTACAACACCTCGTCAGGCTGTCGCACTGTGCATGGCAGAGACGTCGGTGGTCAATTACAACACCTCGTCAGGCTGTCGCACTGTGCATGGCAGAGACGTCGGTGTTCAATTACAACACCTCGTCAGGCTGTCGCACTGTGCATGGCAGAGACGTCGGTGCTCAATTACAACACCTCGTCAGGCTGTCGCACTGTGCATGGCAGGGACGTCGGTGTTCAATTACAACACCTCGTCAGGCTGTCGCACTGTGCATGGCAGAGACGTCGGTGTTCAATTACAACACCTCGTCAGGCTGTCGCACTGTGCATGGCAGAGACGTCGGTGTTCAATTACAACACCTCGTCAGGCTGTCGCACTGTGCATGGCAGACACGTCGGTGTTCAATTACAACACCTCGTCAGGCTGTCGCACTGTGCATGGCAGAGACGTCGGTGTTCAATTACAACACCTCGTCAGGCTGTCGCACTGTGCATGGCAGACACGTCGGTGCTCAATTACAACACCTCGTCAGGCTGTCGCACTGTGCATGGCAGGGACGTCGGTGCTCAATTACAACACCTCGTCAGGCTGTCGCACTGTGCATGGCAGAGACGTCGGTGTTCAATTACAACACCTCGTCAGGCTGTCGCACTGTGCATGGCAGAGACGTCGGTGCTCAATTACAACACCTCGTCAGGCTGTCGCACTGTTCATGGCAGAGACGTCGGTGTTCAATTACAACACCTCGTCAGGCTGTCGCACTGTGCATGGCAGGGACGTCGGTGTTCAATTACAACACCTCGTCAGGCTGTCGCACTGTGCATGGCAGTGACGTCGGTGTTCAATTACAACACCTCGTCAGGCTGTCGCACTGTGCATGGCAGAGACGTCGGTGTTCAATTACAACACCTCGTCAGGCTGTCGCACTGTGCATGGCAGACACGTCGGTGTTCAATTACAACACCTCGTCAGGCTGTCGCACTGTGCATGGCAGAGACGTCGGTGTTCAATTACAACACCTCGTCAGGCTGTCGCACTGTGCATGGCAGGGACGTCGGTGTTCAATTACAACACCTCGTCAGGCTGTCGCACTGTGCATGGCAGAGACGTCGGTGTTCAATTACAACACCTCGTCAGGCTGTCGCACTGTGCATGGCAGGGACGTCGGTGCTCAATTACAACACCTCGTCAGGCTGTCGCACTGTGCATGGCAGGGACGTCGGTGCTCAATTACAACACCTCACTGGATTAGTGGCTCTAGTGGACTACAAACAAGGAACTTTTATCTCCATGCAAACACCATATTTTCTATACATTTCACATTCATGCAAGGCCCTAGAACTCTTTTTTTAATCTTAACTCTCTAAGAGTAACATTGAATTTTAAAACATATTATTTTAATGTTGTTTACGTCTTTCTTCCGACCAGATGTGACATCACTGGTTTCACAAGAAGTCAAAACTTGGTCCAGGCTTAGAGTTAACACCAGTTAATGAGCCTTTTATGTGACAGTATGTAAAATGAAATTAGGTCTACTAAACCACAATTAAATATATCTCCTGTTGCTAGTACAGCAAACACTAATTAACAGAATACACTGACCAAGGGAAAAACCGGCCCTTGAAATTAATGTTTTAATCGTTCGCGTTACGAGGATGCTGAGTACATCCTCAAGAAGTGCATTTTAGAATACTCAGAAATCTGATATTAAGAATGTAAATGAGGTCATGAGTTAAATTCTAGGGCCCGGACTCACAAGAGGCTCTAAGCCATATTTTGGTCTTATAAATATAATAAACTCTCAAGCACTTGTTATGCAATCCGAATAATGTCCAAAATGGCTGATATAAAAACGCTAAAAAATCAATACTATGGAATGTTTCACTCAAAAATGAGTTACGGCATCATTTTTTGGGGAAACTCTATATTATGGGAAACAGTGTTCAAACTCCAGAAAAGAGCTATCAGGAATATACTTCATCTCAATCGTTTAGAATCATGCAAAACTCATTTTAAAAATCTAAAAATATTAACTATGCCTTGTTTATATATATTGCAACTCTTAACATACATAAAGAGTAACATCAATAACATTGAGACAAATTTGGATGTTCACTCGCATGACACGCGTCGAAAAACTTTTCTCCGAATTCAAAGGCAAACCTCTTCTCAGTGCCAAAAGAGTCCATCCTACCAGGGAACCTTACTTTACAATCTACTACCAGATGAAATAAAAAAGTGCACTACCATATCCTTATTTAAGTTTAAGTTAAAAAATATGCTCTTAAGTGAATCTTTTTATTCTGTACAGGAGTTTAAAGACAAGTTCCTGAAATAGGCTAATATTATGTAACTTTTTTAGTTTAAGTTTTGAGATTTGTGTTATGCTAGATTTATTCTAGTTAAATTTTCTCCTTATGGTTTGATTAATTTAATGTTTAATACCTAAAATGTACAACCTTAAAAGTGTTTGCTGTATACCTATATCGACTGAGCAGCTGTTATGCACTAAGTATGCGTAGTTTTTGATTTTAGATTTGAGTGGTTTAGAATTTAGGCCTAGGCCCTATCTATTTATTTTTCTACATTTGTTGTAAATGTGAATATAGTATTTTATTGTTACTTTTAGTATAGGCATTGTAGCCTATCCACTCTTCGCACATCTCCTTAGAGATTAGACATGTAAGTTGTGTCTTGAAGAATAAATATCTTTATCTTTATCTTTATCTCTAAGACCGGCCTAACTTTGAACCTCTTTCGAATCCAGAAAAATATCTTAGAACATGTTTTAAAAAATATTACTTTAATGCTCATTGTGTCTTTGTTCCCAACAGGAATAAGTAACTTCCTTTTTGAGCTGGGTCTGGTTTTACACGCGGTCCAAATTTCGGCGGGTCTTAGAGTTAAGGCCAGGAAAAGACTTAGAACCTCTTGTGAATCCGGGCCCAGGAGTGTCAACCAACATGTTTTAAGGATATCCTACTTTAGGCACGTCCATCTTGTTTCTGGTTAAGTTATTCGTTCACTCGGATGTTGTTAGGTGAGACTTAGTTCATATTTCAAGGATATTATCATTTTGTACATTCTCTCCCATTTAAATAGTTCCTTTTGAGGATCTCCTGCGGTTACAGGGATGTGTCATCACATCAAGAAATATCTCATTGAACGGAACATTCGTGTATAAACACGAATCAATCAATAACCATTGGGGGGATCTGGGGATTATGTGGAAGTACCGCAGCTGGCCTAATAACAGCCATGTGACTCACCATTATCTTACTCTCCGGCAGGGTTTACGGATCGCAGCTAGTCTAGTAACAGCCATGAGACTCACCATCCTCTTACTCTCCGGCAGGGGAACGTTCTTCTTGCACTTCTTGGACCCCAACACGGTTAGCACGGTCCCCAGGTCCCCACTCATCGTCTCGTTGGGGTCGACGAGTCTCGACTCCAACAGGTTGTCGACGAGGTCCGCGTTACCCCTGAGGACCGCGAGCGCGAGGGGTGTGTGGCCTAGATAGCGCTGTGAGCGACTGAAGCGGTCTTGAAGCAGCAGCTCGAGGAGGTTTGACAAGTGCTGGCCGCATAACAAACAAACACCTGTTGTGACATTGGTAATATTAAACATTACACCACAATCCGAGCACGGAAATAATTTCTATTCAATTTGTTTGAATTATTGCAAAAGTTCAGTTTTATTCAACCCGTTAGCAATTTTATTTCAATTTGGGTTTCGTCAAGGCACACATAAATACCACAGTGAAGTTAACAGTAGGTAGATAGTTCTGAAGACACAAGAATATAAACATCCAAGCGGTACGTGTGTGTTATTCTTTGAGAAGAAGCATTTAGAGGCTGACTTGACGGCGCTACTGTAAAGTCGAAAACCTGAAACCGTTGACAAAATCCCAAATAGCTCTTATTATGAAATAAGCACGTCTGTCACCTCTAAATGACCAACCCTTCATTACACAGTTGCCATATCACGGTTATTTATCAACACATTCTCTTGTCACTCGTCCTCCCTTGTGTGTAAATTTGAAAGAAGGTTGAGTCCCGCGATACACCTGTAAAACCATCGAGTTGGCAACATCAAAAAATGTCATATGTCAGGGAAATAACATCTTCTGAGTGCTTGCTCATTTGTTAAATAATCGCTTTTTGTCGGAAGAGATTTGTCGACAGTTTCAGGTCTTCGACCTTAAATATTCGTTGCTCTACACAGTCATTTAAACCAATTATAACACGTCTGGTGCTGGTTATAGTATGTCCCCTTCCTTCGGTATTCCATGGGTAGATTTTACCAAAGCAGATAAACGTATCTGCCCTATGTGGCCGGAAAATGCACGGCCGTTCATGGTCAATCGATAAACTATTGATGAAATAGCCAATTCTTGCAAGATAAATGGCTACAGATAGCATTTCCAAATTTCAAACGCGGTCCTATGCGTAGTCGCTCCTCACGTGCTCCTCAACTCAGCCTTTCCTCAGATTCGCCCAACTATGTACCAAACACAGAGCAGTCCACATGGTAATGCTGCTCTGCGATTGGTGGTTGGGCGAGTATGAGGAAAGCCTGAGTTGAGGAGAACGTGAGGAACGACTATGCATTTGGTAATTTGTAACTTACTCAAAACTCGGTACAAATATAAAACTAAACCAGCAACAGAAATTCAACAACAAAATATACTCAATCAAAATCAATAGAATGCACAATGACGTCAGTGGAGTGGCGTTGTAGTTAATTTTTCTCACCTTGTCTTTATCTTGGTTAGCATCTGCGCGAAGTACCAATGAATGGAGTGGGTTTCTGCCTACGTCTTCCTGTATGTCGATTATTCTTTCACCTAGCACAAATTCTTTTGTTGGCTGGTCATAAGTCCGCTGGAGTTTGGAAACAAAGATAGAATGATTAACGATATGGGTCAGTTTAGTTTTGACAAGGTAATTCGTTAGTTCTTATTGGTTTATACCTCTGTTATTGCAATAACAATGAATAATGGTGATATATGGCGATGACCCGTCTGGGCCCGAGGTAGAATAGGCCCAGGGTGACCCTGCCAGTCGTAAAATACGACAAAAGCAGACCCTTCCCTTTCCCCCACTGTCCCAGTGAAGATTGCTGTTCTCACTTGGCCCTGCCCTACCTTGCTGGACTCCCTTTTATGACGACCCCCACGATGTGCAATGGATCTGATTCGGACATGTGGTGGTTTTTCATCTTCATATTTCACCCACTCATCGTCTCGGTTAGCCAAAGTTGTGAAAACATTGGAAGTATGCCCCAAATATCATTATCATCATATATGGCGATGAAAGGACATCAAACTCATGCCTTGTAATATGCAGTTGTCGAAGACAAGCCATTGCCAAATGCATGAGCCACCAACCACCGCGGATCTCAAGGTAATTGTCATTTATTGAAAATCATGTCCGAGCGGATACAAGTCGTCTTGTACGGTGACTAACATTGACATGGACCTAGTCATTGACTCATTGACTTGAGTCGATGGAATCTTCGCAACTGCAAATGCTTCTGAGTCAACGTTTGGTAATCGCACTATAAGATTGACTGTAGTCACTCGGAGCTATGACAACAACCCCGAGCTGCCTTTTAAATATGTTGACTTCAAGACACTTATCCGGTTCACATAGAAAACTAAACAATTTATATGGTGGTGGTTTTTCGTGATAAGGTGGATTTTTTTCAATCCAATTTTGGGTAAAGCCTGTCCGCTCATAGTAGAAACGAAACGTTTAGAGCTAATGGGCCATGTTTGTGTATTGAACTATTGTAATCGGCTTGTAAACCAAGATTTACTAGAAAAACATGGTTGCCAATTTTATAATAACGGAAGTCGAAAGAATGTCACCCTTTGAAAGAATAAGAATTGCAAGGAAATGACAACAGCGCGCTACCTGTTGGCCCTTTAAACCCTATTTCACGGTCTATTAGACAAACATTGGTCATTAGCTCTAATCGTTTCGTTTCTACTATGAGCGGACAGGCTTTAACTCAAATGTGTTATAAGAAACATAACCAGAACACTTCCCCCGAGATACATCAAGTATTTAAAATTCCTGGGATTAAACCTAACCGTCCTGTACCCAAGACGGGGTTAGCCCCTAACCGGAGGCTCGTCAGATTTGCAGAGCTTGTGAACTCTTGACTCGACTGATATCTTCCTCTGGCAGGATACTCTTTCGAAAATTTCTGTCGAAAGAATTTTTGTCATTTTCTGTCGAAAACGATGTTGTGTTTGTTGTGATTGTTTGTGGTTTTACGACGTACTCGAATGCTCGGTCATACGACGTGAGAGTCGTCATAAGGGGAGTCCAAGTGGGAGGAAAAATCTTAAGTGGGGCAGTGGAGGAAAAGTGACAGGGTCTTTTTTCGTCGCCTCTTACGACTAGCAGCGTCACTTTGGGTGTATTCTTCCCCGGGCCTAGACGGGCTACGTGGGTAAGGATTGGTAGAAACTGACAAGTAGGAACATTTAACATTATAAGTATTTAGGGGAGGAAGAGGCACATGGAAGGAGCTAATTTCGTCACCTCGTGCGATTGGCAGATAGTTGGCCTGGGCCGTATTCAACACCAGGCCCAGATGGTAACAAACCGGCAGAAATGATGCGATCCAGCAGGGTAACAATAATATGTCTTCAGGTGGAGAGAGTATTATGCACCTTTGTGACGGCCGCGGGGTTGGCGCCGCTCTCCAGCAGCATCCTCGCCATCTGGACCATATGCTCGCCGGGCGTCATGAGGGTGACCACGTGTAGGGGCGTGACGCCGCCGCCGTAGGCCAGGATCCGGTCGTTGGGCCTCGCACCGCGCTGCAGCAGTGACCACGGGAGCTCCTTGTTCTTGGTGAACAGGGCGAGGGCGAGGGGCGGGAGGGGGACGTTGCCCGCGTTGACCTCTGCGCCCATGAGCAGCAGCTGTCTGATGGTGCCCTCGATGCGCTCCAGCCTGGAACCGGCGGGCCAGGTCGTGTTGGGGCGCTCTTTATTTATTTCATTTAATATCTTATCCAATTTTATTTCAAAACTGGTTTACAAAGGAGGACAATACTAAATATGAAACAGTGAGAGATACACTGAATAATTACAAAATTAACTACATAGAAAAGGGAACAAGAATCACAAAGTACAATTTAAAAGACATTTATTTATGCATTTAAATTTAATTAAATAATAAAAAATATTTATGAAATAGACACAACAGAAATACCAGAGATCTGACTAGGCTAGGCTAGGCTAGGCTAGAATGCGTCAAGCTGCGTTTTTTTGAGCAGCCGGCTAGCTAGCTTTTGGCTGGCTACGTTTTTTCAAACAGCCCGGCTAGCTTTCTCTTAGCTGGCTAGGTTTTGTCAAGCTGCAGGCTGGCTAGCTTTGGTCTGGCTCGTTTTATCGAGCAGCCGGCTAGCTAGCTTCTGGCTGGCTACGTTTTTTCAAATAGCTGGCTAGCTTTTTCTTAGCTGGCTATGTTTTATCGAGCTGCAAGCTAGCTAGGTTTAGGCTACATTTTTGCGAGCTGCAGGCTAAGTTCGCTGGCTAAGATTTTCGAGTAGCTGGCTAGCTAGCTTTCGGCTGGCTACGTTTTCTCAAGCAGCTTGTTCTTAGCTGGCTGTCTTTCTAGGTTGTGGCTGGCTGCATTTTTGCGAGCTGGCTAAGATTTTCGAGTAGCTGGCTATGTTAGCTTTTGTTTCCCAACATGTGTTCGTCCAGCAGCATTTGACGTGTTTCGTTTCCCTCAAAGGGACAATGGACCTTGTTTATTCACACTTTCAACGCAGATAATCTTATTGTACTCCCAATACCGCCTACCGCCTAATAGCCGCCTGGCACAACAATTGACTGCAAGGTTGTCAGTGCAAGTTCGAAGGGTTCTTTTCACTGGTAACATCGTAAATTATTTTCATTCACAAAGCATTATTCAAGCTTTCAAGTATTATTCACAAGACATTGTTGCTTGCTATTGGGGGTGAAAGAGATATTACGGAGAGAGCGAGGGAGAGAGATACGCATTCTTCGCCAAATACCCATCTTGGTATATATAAAAAAAAAAAAAAAACTCAGGAAGCGGTCGCAAGTGGTCAATTAGGGTCCTACCGCCCAGGCCGATGTCGGCAACAACCCATCTTTTCATACTGGATGAACTACCGACGTCGAACATTGTATTGCAGGATCTAACCAAGATAATAGCGGGATGTATGTCAATTGTCAACCCTGGGGGAGGGGGGGTTTAGAGGCGTCTTGCGCTTTCTTGTTTTCTGTAATAAATATCACCTTTTCTTGTCATCTGCTTGACTTTAAGGAAACCCAAAATACTTACCTCCCCCTCCCCCTGCCAATCTAGCCGGCATAATCTTGTCAACAAGTAGCAGGGAGGATATATGGAAAAGTGCAGTCGCCACATTAGTACAGTAACTACAGACAGGCTATGCAGTTTACTACAACATCGTATTGACTTTTTAATTAGGATTTTCCAAAAAATAAGTAGGCGAACGCGTCCGCCCCCCCCCCCCCCCAGGAAAAATAGTAGGTGGCCGTGTCCACCCTGAAATTATAAGCACAGGCTACCACTAGATTATTACTTTACTCGTTATTAACTTTTTAAACATATAAAGCAAACATAAATAACCGATTGTTTCATCCATAGTAATCAATTCACTTAGCTTTTCAATTCACTAGTTATTCACTAGCTATTCATCACTTAGCTATTCGCAACCTGTGAAATAAGCAGGTTTCATGTTTCGTTGCACCTCATTATTGTAATGCAAGGCTATGATTCTAACATTTATGTTCTTTCTGCCCCGGCTAGCTTCCAGCTAGGCTAGGCTAGGCTAAGCTATGTTTTTCCCATATCAGCTAGCTTCAAGCTAGGCTAGGCTATGTTTTTTCAACTCCGGCTATCTTCTGGCTGGGCTGGGCTATGTTCTTTGTAAGCCAGCTAGATTCCAGCTCGGCTGGGCTACGTTCGTTCTAAGCCCAGCTAGCTTCCAGCTCGGCTGGGCTACGTTCGTTTTAAGCTAGCTAGCCTCGAGCTCGGCTGGGCTATGTTCCTTGTAAGCCAGCTACCTTTTAGCTCGGCTACATTTTTTTTTTAAAGCTCACCGCGGCTAGGCTTGCAGCTGGGCTAGCTTTGCCAGTGACTGGCTAGGCTAGGCTTCGGCTATGTTCAGAAAACAAAACTAGTCGGATCCCTGAGAAATACAATTACAAAACGTGAGGTAGAAACAGAAATAAAAACAAATGCATAGATCTTTATAAACATAGAAAAACAGGAAGGGAATTTGGAAAGGGGAAAAAGATAAAAACCTAGTTGCAATACAATCACATGTGGTGCAAAAGTTTATATGCCTTGTACTCCAATGAAATTGATGTGCATGCATTTGGAGACGTGGTATGTTTGAGCGCGTGGTGAATCACGCAGTACTTACTACTACTTTGCAACTAGAATGAGACGCTAAACGTTATTGAACAGGCCATGCTTTATGAAATGGCATGGTTCTGTGGGCTTCTAATCTAATGTCCTGTAAATATAATGATAACATTATAAGTAAACCTGAACCAATACCACAGATGAAGATCAATAAAGAAGAAAAGTTACTTTGCCAGTTCCGTTTCATCCAGTAAATACGGATCAACAGGTTCGACTGGCTCCTCTTCCTTCTTCTTCTTCTTCTTCTTGCTCTTGTTGCTTCCTGCTGAGGATGATCTGCTCTTCCCTTTCTTTTCCTTCTGCGGCGGTGGCAGTGGGGGCAGAGGGGCTAGGCTTAACACAAACTGTCGCCGAGGCGGGACCAGTGGGGGAGCATTCTTCTTCTGCTTGCGTTTCTTGCCTGTAAACACGCGCGTCATCATTATCGTCAACACCTTATGACAAAGACAACATGGACTATATGCGCATGTGTAGTTGCTACCTCAACTCATATTACCATTAGGTATAACTTCCATCACTCCGATTATCTTCTAAACCGTCTACAGGAACCATTCGTTCCTAATTCGTAGATAGAACAGACATGCTTCACTGTTCTAAAGTGCGAAACATCAAAGCCACTTTAAAGGGTATTCCGGAGCGGTAGAGTCACCGAAGATGTAGCCAATCAGAAACCACGTCTGATGTCTTTCAGCATTAATAAATACCTTGTTCATTTGGAATTGAAACCAATGAAGATAAAAATAAACCTATGTAAGGACCACTACTAGAGGAAATGGGATAAAATGACAACAATGATTAATGGCAGGCCTATTGGAGGCTCAAATTAACAAGCAGATAGCGCTGCTAAGCAACCTTCTTATCTGTGCCATTGATGATTTAACATTAAAACAACAATGAATAATAATTGACAGCTAAACTACTTCTCGTAATAGTTTAAGTTCTTGTCACCAGGATGCATCTAGTCTATTTTCAGTGGACACCAACAATAGAAAATGGAGATTTTGTCGGAATCAAAATGGACAAGGTATTATCATCATTCATCTACCATTATTTATAGCCACTTCCTTCTTGTTCTCAGTTGGGTTACTCATACGGATTTTTCCACTTCTTCCTCTTTTCCACAATCGTACCTTTTCCACATCATTTCAGCTCTCAACTTGACTGTAGGTCTCTTGCTAAGGTCACTTCCGTCTCTTCCGCGGCACCACCTTCCGCCTTCTATCCATTCGCCTCTCGTACATTTCCCTGGGCATTCTCTCTTGCGTCATCGGTTTAAAATGTTCAAACCATCTCAGCTGCGTCTTTTTGAACTTTTCTCACCCTTACCTCGAATATTCATGTTCCGGATTCTGTCTCTTTTTGCCCTGTACCACTTAACTTTTCGGAAATCTACTTTTCAATACAACGTAGTATGAATTTGAGATATAATGAACCGTGTCTAATGAGACCAACCGGGTCTCCCACTCACCGCAATTTAGCACTAGATGATCTCCGGGCTGTTGATTTCACTTCTGGTTACTTACAAGTGCCTGATTTTTGTGCTGCGTGTACGGAAGTCATCGCTATGAAGAATTCAGATGAATCTTCGAATCGCATGGCTTACCAGAAAGGTTGTTGTGTGCATTCGAAATTGTCTTTGTTTCTGTGAAAATGGACGACTTCATCGGCCAGAATTGTATCGTATATTGTAACAGTATACACCGCATTTGCACCCTGCGTCAAACAGGTAGACTGAAAGGACTATGCACGCGGTCAAGATACCACTCAAGAAGTAGCACTAAAATAACTATAATGTCAACACAACCATAAGTACACAAGGGGAACTGATAACTACACAAATAACTTCATTATTAGGAAGATTCACATAATTTGTATCGTGCCTTGTTGCACCAGCACATCGCACCGAGCTTGGCATATTACGATATACATTCAGAACTAATTTCCTTTGAATAAGATCTGATTGGTGAAAATATAATCTCTAAATTGCAATTCTTTGTTTTGAATGTAAATCGTTACTCACACTCATCATGTCCCGTTCTAACTTTTATGAACACAAATCTTATCAAAAATGTTAAATGTAAATATTTTTGTATTCAAAGCACTGCAGTGCAAAAGCAGTAGTGATCCCCACCTTTCTTCTTGAGCTTCTCCAGCTGTACCATGTACTTCTGCAACAGGACGTCGTCGTCCGCCCCGGCGAGGACATCAGCCTCGTAATAGAACCCTCGGACAGACTCCCGGGGTCTCCACTTGATCGCGCTGACGGGCGCGTTGGTGCCGACAAACTGACTGTTCGGAGGCAGGAACGCAAACTCCCAGTTGTCTACCTGATCAAGGAAAACGAACTAGTAGGGTCGCGTAAATTCATCGAATAAATATGTTTATATTCCAGTTAGTTTCAGTTCGATCATGGGTAATCTGTGAAGCAATTTGGCTTAACACGCACAGAGGAAAGACCAGAATATTATATAGGTTGGATGGTAATATGGCAACTCTAAAAAGATAATATGCATTCTGGTGATGAGAGAATAAATTATTGTGGGCTGGTTTCACAAACCTTTCAATTGAACTCCGATTAGCTCTTAATCGGAGATTGGCTACGAACAAACCTGGAGATTGCCATTTGTATTTTTAATGTAGCGATAGTTGAAACCTTGGTTACGAAACCCAGCTTACTAAATCGGAGCTTAACGAAGTTGGTGAATTGAGATGTATGAGGAGGTCGAGATTGGCTGTCAATTGTTTAATGTTAAGTTTTCAACGGTACAGATAAGTAGGTTGTTGAGTTTGATGTCTCTAGTTAAGGCTGGTCCACACAGATTTTTAAGACATAATGCATAAGGTTTTAAAAACAACAATGAAAACAACGTCTTTGTTGTGTATCTTGTGTTGGCATTACTGAGATCATGTGATCGAGAAGGCGGTGAGCGCCAACCACCTGTGTAAGCCGGGCGTGGTTCTCAGTCGGCTGTCAGTAGTCCAATAAAGATCATCTTCATGGAGTGCGAGCGAACTCATTCACATTCACCTTTACGTCCTACCCTAAATGGAGTAAAAGATACAACAGTCTTAGAACTAAAACTTTGTGTGAACGCCAGTACGTGTTTCCTATGATCCAACTTTACGACTACGCGTTAACCCTTGAATCGTGTGTCTTAAAAATCTGTGTGGACCAGCCCTAAGCTGTCATTCCGATGTTGCTTCCAGGTTTCACTGGCAACTGGTGCCTGTTCTGTCCTTCAATGGCTCCGCCACAACTCTCAGCTCGCGCTGGCCACTTGGTCGGCAACAAGTCTGCAGATCAGGTGAGTTAGCTGTCCTAGAACATACAGGTTCCACACCCGCCTCGAGGCTGCCATAGACGCCATGTTGTTGTTTGACCATGACGTGATGGGAAACATTCGGATCCTCCATATTGTGAGATAATATGTCAGCTCCGTTCTGCTCAAGAGCCACGTCAGAAAAATGTTGCTGCGGATGTGAGCACATTGACTACTCACGTGAGAACCCACCATTTTGACACTATCTCCGATTACCGGCTAATCGGAGATTAACAATTTGGTGAAACCGGCGATGAATGTAGAGAGTTCTTGGTATAAAGTTGCTTGTTTCTTAATTTCTAGGACTGTATTTACATAAAAACATTCTCTACTAGCGTCATCCCTTTGATTATTTAACATTGTTTTAAAGCTTGTTTTTTATAACCTTTTTTTTCCATTGAACTTTGAATGAGTGCAATATTTTAATGCTAAGGCTATTTCACCGGCCTTGGGTCAGATGCACAGTCGGGATTTGTTTACGGTTACTATGAACTTTGTTTTTCTTATGGGAAATAGAATGTAGTAAAAACAATTCCGTAGCAACAAATCCTATATACTTAACTTGATGGTAGACTGTGCATCTGGAACACCACCGTCGGGCATACCTTGTAAAGCACGGCGAGGTATCTGGTGATGGCCATTGTGAGCGGGGTGAACCCCTCATCGTTGACCTGGTTGATGTTGGCTCCCTCTCTGAGCAGCACCCGTATCACGTCCTCGTGGTCGCCGGCCTAGACAGAGGACAATCTCATTGCATTCAATGTGCCCCGCCGTCTTGTTTCCTGCACGTTGTGTGTTCCATCCCTTTCATCTGACCTTATTCGCGTTAATTTAACCGCAATTACAGATAACACACGTGTACGAGGACTGGCAACAATATAAACAAGTATTCGTAACTTCAAATACCTTAATAGGAATAGCTATTACTGCTACGGTATTTGGTAACTTGCTTTCTTTCTCTATAGCAACCACAAATCAGAAGGCTGGTAGCGGTCTGTTATAATGCCGGGTCTTAAGAAACCAAAATGTTTAATTTTATTGTGGTGTTGAACGACGGACTCGACCGTTTAGTCATGTGACGTGGTATGTAGCGCTCATAACCTGGACCATCCCGGTACCAAACGGACGTGGAACTTGGATAAAAGGTGCAAGTAGGAGGAACAATAACTCAAGGAATTATTGGGGAAATCAGAGGAACTCATTTGTTCGCCTACGAAAAGCAGAGTCACCTTTAGGACAAATTCTACCTCATCCCACAAAATATTAGTACGGATAATAATATATTCACTTACCTATTCGGAAGCAGCCCAAATGTCCGACACATCACGTGACCAAACTGACGGACTTTTAGGACAGGAGTCCCGCCCAAATGTCCGACACCAATGACGCTCAAACGAGGTGTCGGACATTTATGACGTCGGTCGTTTGGGATATCGATCAAATGAGACAAGGTTCTGACATTTGGGACGTCGGCCGGTTGATCGAAATTCTCATTGATCGATATCCTAAATGTCCCACACTTCGGTATTTGGTGTGTCGGCCTAACTTTAAAGCGTAACACACAAATGCACTTGCTGGGAATGTGTTCATAACTATAAAGACGAACGGCGGTACTTTTAATAGCTCTGACAATTCTCGCTGTGTCGAACATTTGAGGTTTCGGATATTTAGGACGTCGTACATTTGAGATGTCGATCAAATGAGACTTCTGTTCTGTATGTCCGTCATCCCGCACATTTAAAACGACGGCTATGTCCAATTGATCGAAATCCAAAATGTGCGACATTCTCGAAATGCGGAACGTCCGACAATCAAATGACCAAAAATCAGACATTAAGGATGTGGATTAACTGGGACGTAGCCCTCAAGTTAATCGATGAGTGTAGAGCTATGGCGCGATTGCTTTACCGTACGGGGAGTTCAGTGGCGGCCCTTGGGAGGAGGTTATGATGATGAGGGGGGGGGGGCTGCTGCAAGACTTACCACCGCAAAGAAGAGCGCTGTGTTACCTCGGCCGTCGGCCACATTCAGGTCTAGTTCGTTGGAGGCGATCATCTCGTAAACTTCCAGGTCCAGCCCGTAGGAACACATCTCCAGGAATTGTCTGTTAGTCGTCTCGGGCTCTCCCGGCGGTCGGAAGCCCTGTCGGTCTCCGCTCAACATTTTCTAGCAGAAATATCACACATGGAGATAAGCTTTACCTGGGACTGACCAAAGATTATAGTGTGCCGCCCATAGGTGTGACAGTGTGATCTCAAAAACTGGTTTTGTGACGTGTATAGATTTGATGATCGTTTTTGAAATTTGCCAACGTTTGACAAGGACCCTCTTAATAAAGCCAATGATCGAGAACATTTACACTTTTTCTCTGTAGCGGACCATGGCTCGTAATTGGGTTTGAAAAGTTATTCTATCATTACGATATGAAATCGTCCAACACTGAATATGAAAGGACTCAGCTGACGATTTCATACTGAAAGAAACTTTGAAACTGTAAAGAGGTGATGTGATTGGAGAAACTCTTGGGAGTATCGTAATCGTACCCAGGACGCTTACCACATTTGCAGGGGCCTTTAAGTCCACCCAGACTAATGGCTGATGAGCCCGGTTATAGGGGTCGTCAGTAGAGATGGACTACAAAGCGATAGGCCAAGTCCGGTTGACTGCACTGTACCATTGTCCAGAGCTAGTCCATAGTAGGGTATAGGTTGACAGCAGATGAGGTATGCGTCTTGAACACCAGACTTACCTCAGCACGAGGAATGCTACTGCCTGTATACCTTGATGTCAAACGCGACCGTAGACTCATGATGTCGTTGCAGAAAAACATGTAGCAACATGTCCATCATCATCTGCTCGTTGTTCCACGCCACCAAATGTGTCGCCCTGACTTGTTTGATATTCTTAATAGGCACAAGAGGATTCTTGCTGACAATTGGGCCCGCAATGGCTTGCTGCTTGGCGACTTCTGTCTTCAACACCTAACAGGGCAAACAGAGACAAGTATCAACATGTCCATCATTTATACACTCCTTTGTGGTCCACTCAACCTAATGAATGAATGTGTCATCTTGACTCTCTTGCCACACGCACAATAGAAATAATGTTGCATGGGGTCGTCATTCCTCATCACCCATTGTACCCAACATCATCGGCTCTTCACAGACGAGATGAAATGTTTGCATTCTATCTGTAACTGTGTGCTTCAAGTCTTTTCAAGATTTACCTAGATTACAAGATTACTATAGGTCAGGATTTTAATTACAATGGTCGCAATGATCAGCTCACACATATCGGTACGCTAATACAGAGTTGGAACTATAAGTTAGTTACATTTTTGAGATACATTTTAGAAGTAGCGAGGCGTCATGAGTTGGTGATAAGCACGTCCAGGAACATACAGGCATGTATCTTATGGCAAATACTTAACCATGGCACAGTATTTGCTTATAGATATACTAGTCCCAACGAAAGTAATCGCATACCGATCTCAGGTCATTGTCTACTGTCCCTTTCAACCGCGCCAATTGAAAGAAAATCAACAGATATCTGGCGTTCTTTCACACATTCGTGGATGCAATGTTTAGCTTAGTCGAGTGCACAGACGGTTTGGCCACACCCACCGTTACAGGTAACCAAAGGAAAGTTTTAAATTTTCCCCAATGTACCTGTTTAGATTAGATGGTATAGGAATTAGCGAAGTAGAAAATTAAGTTGTCACCTTGGACTCGGCTGTGTCGTAAGGATCAGAATACTTTCATGGGACAACTTTAGTAATGTACAAGGCGGTGCTACTATCAAACATGATCGTACATAGTATGGTACTACGGGTACATTTTGCCTATATCTCAAATTTTATTAAAAAATCCGGCCGCCGAAGGCTACACCCTTAAAATAACACTAAGTAAATTTTTATGTATAATCCATCTCAAACAGACATGAGTGTAATACAGTGGCCGTATCAACCCATCAACCTTTCTCATGCTTTCGTCACAGGCTAGGAACCCGCCCCCACTCGTAGCCAATCAGCGCTCGCTGGCTGGCTACGAGCTCCTCGCCTGTGACAAAAGCACGGTAGTCTTGGGGCGAGTTTAGCTGTCGGTATAGGTAAAGTTTCCCCCCATGTAATAATACCGTGTCAATGAGTCCCTCGGCGCTTTGCGTGTCCTCCGCCATGTTGTTGTTGACGAACACGAATTTCACGTCCTGCTCGTAGCTCCCCTTCCTCGGTTCGTCCATGTCCACCTCGACCAGGATGTCGCTGCGCGCGTCACAGGGTGTCGGGCGTCCGAGACAACACGCTTCCTTGAAGGCAGGCTCGTTGAAGAAGACGCTACGCCGGTCGCGTATGTCCGGGTTGTACAGCAGCTCGCAGCGGTCGACGACTCGCTGCGGCGCGCCCAACTGCGTCATCAGGTCGACGGCGACGTCGATGACGCTGGTCGCCTGCGGCAAGTGACGTCACACAAGCAGCGTACAGGCATGGAGGCTTTACTATTCAATTGCCTGCCTTGGAATGGTCTATCTGTCTGCATGTCAATCTGCGGTATCGTCCAAGGAACACTCAATTTTAATTTTGTAAACGAAAGTCATGTGGAAATTGCCAGATTCAACTCCATATTTATTGTTATTAAGCTGCTGGTTTGTTGAATCGATTAAACTCGCCACCCCGCACCTGCTAAGCGAGCCGCGATTGGCAAGAGACTTTATTCGTATAAACAAGTCCGAGGCAAGATTATGGACAAAGCACAACTAAGGTGACAAAGAGTTGATGCCGATCCTTTGGCATCCAATGAACATCATGGTCATGGAACAAACAAACTATATAGTTACTGCACTAGTGCCACACTATGGATACGATGTTGCTCGCATTGAACAACAAACCTCATTGACAATATCAGACCTAATGATGTTTACGATGTAACTCGTGTATGCTTACGTTGTGTAGGGCATTACCTCGTCAATGTCGAGGAGGCGTTTGAACCGCAACAGCTTGGCCTTGGCACAGGCCGACTTGGCCACCTGGGCCACGCCGGGCAATACCTCGCACATGCGCACGAAGGAACAATCATTCCAGAAACCCACGCTCTGCTTCCCGTTGGCATCGGTCAGTATTCCCGGACCAAACAGCTGGTTCTGTTTGAATAGTCCCTGGAATTGAAAATATCATCTGAGTTAAGTATGTTATACCTTATACTGAACCGATGTTCGTCGGTCAGGTGATTTATTGTCTGATACATTTTAAAACGGAGCGATGTCCTACTAAAAGCGCTTACCACAATATGCTCATTGAAATCACTATTCTCATTTGGGTATACACACATAATTTAAATAATCCTGGGCGAAACCCCACCCACAGATTGGGACGGTCAAGTTTAAAAAAAAAACCCTCCCGACTTTGTTCTTTTACGAACAACAAGACGTACATAGAAATGCAAACACGAAATTTTTGTTTCCGGACCAATCAGGACGCTGGAATCCGGACAAACAGCAGAACGCCGTGAAAGAAGCGAGCCATGAAAATATTTTGAAAAATTGGTTGAACTTCAACCAATTTTTATTAGTAGATTTTTATAGAGTATTCGACCCCTTCAACCGTTGAAGGGGTCGAATACTCTAAAAGAGGTATGAAATCCCCAGCAACTGCAACCTTATAACCAAAAGCGATTTTTTTTCTGCGTATTTGCCGTTTTGAACACACGTTCAGCTACGGATAACAGCGTTACTGACAATCATGTTATTTCCCTAATCTTTTGCTGCCTCTGGCAAGCAGCATAAATACATAATACAATATGGTCGATTTTCCCTCCCCGGTCTTCAACCTATCTTCCTCTTCCAAGCTATCTTTGGTGTTGTCAAGCACATTACTATGTCCTTTGGACACGTCTTTGCATTCGCTTGTTACGCAGGTTCATCGATAACCAGATAATGGCTACGCCTACGGTGACACAAAGTATAAAAAACTAAAGTGAACTATTTAAAATAATCGTGTAGTTGTCCCAAGACTACCTTACATAAGCTTTCGTCACAGGCGACGAGTTCGTAGCCAATCAGCGATCGGTATTTGCGCGGGTGTGTCTCGGGCGGTTCGCTGGTTAGCTACGAGTGCCTCGCTTGTGACAAAAGCATACGTAAGGTAATCTTGGGCCAAGTATAGATAACCGATTCCAAATACATAAGAAAACACGCGTTGAGATTCGCTCGCCAATAAGAAAATATGTCTGTCTATCATATTTTAACTACACGTCGTAAGTAAGGAACAACACTCCAAATACAACGGTGTTCAAAACATTCTCTATAGTTTACCTCAAACGAGGAGCCTTCCGTAAAAGAAAGATGACCGTATCCTTCGAGATCGTTCGCATAGAAGTTGCCCTCGTAGGCAATTTGCGGCTCGTCCGGTAGCTTCCGATAGTTGCGGTGCCAATGGTAGGAGCCCTCGCCGTGCATACAGTCACAGAAGAACTGGCCGACATAGCGATGCAGCCACTAGACAGAAAACAATACCTTGTTGATGCTACAGATGAGTGAGGCCAATGGTAGGAGCCCTCGCCGTGCATACAGTCACAGAAGAACTGGCCGACATAGCGATGCAGCCACTAGACAGAGAACAATACCTTGTTGATGCTGACGTCACAGATGAGTGAGGCCAATGGTAGGAGCCCTCGCCGTGCATACAGTCACAGAAGAACTGGCCGACATAGCGATGCAGCCACTAGACAGAGAACAATACCTTGTTGATGCTGACGTCACAGATGAGTGAGGCCAATGGTAGGAGCCCTCGCCGTGCATACAGTCACAGAAGAACTGGCCGATATAGCGGTGCAGCCACTAGACAGAAAACAATACCTTGTTGATGCTGACGTCACAGATGAGTGAGGCCAATGGTAGGAGCCCTCGCCGTGCATACAGTCACAGAAGAACTGGCCGACATAGCGATGCAGCCACTAGACAGAGAACAATACCTCGTTGATGCTGACGTCACAGATGAGTGAGGCCAATGGTAGGAGCCCTCGCCGTGCATACAGTCACAGAAGAACTGGCCGACATAGCGGTGCAGCCACTAGACAGAGAACAATACCTCGTTGATGCTGACGTCACAGATGAGTGAGGCCAATGGTAGGAGCCCTCGCCGTGCATACAGTCACAGAAGAACTGGCCGACATAGCGGTGCAGCCACTAGACAGAAAACAATACCTTGTTGATGCTGACGACACAGATGAGTGAGGCCAATGGTAGGAGCCCTCGCCGTGCATACAGTCACAGAAGAACTGGCCGACATAGCGATGCAGCCACTAGACAGAAAACAATACCTTGTTGATGCTGACGTCACAGATGAGTGAGGCCAATGGTAGGAGCCCTCGCCGTGCATACAGTCACAGAAGAACTGGCCGACATAGCGATGCAGCCACTAGACAGAAAACAATACCTTGTTGATGCTGACGTCACAGATGAGTGAGGCCAATGGTAGGAGCCCTCGCCGTGCATACAGTCACAGAAGAACTGGCCGATATAGCGGTGCAGCCACTAGACAGAACACAATACCTTGTTGATGCTGACGTCACAGATGAGTGAGGCCAATGGTAGGAGCCCTCGCCGTGCATACAGTCACAGAAGAACTGGCCGACATAGCGATGCAGCCACTAGACAGAGAACAATACCTTGTTGATGCTGACGTCACAGATGAGTGAGGCCAATGGTAGGAGCCCTCGCCGTGCATACAGTCACAGAAGAACTGGCCGACATAGCGATGCAGCCACTAGACAGAGAACAATACCTTGTTGATGCTACAGATGAGTGAGGCCAATGGTAGGAGCCCTCGCCGTGCATACAGTCACAGAAGAACTGGCCGACATAGCGATGCAGCCACTAGACAGAAAACAATACCTTGTTGATGCTGACGTCACAGATGAGTGAGGCCAATGGTAGGAGCCCTCGCCGTGCATACAGTCACAGAAGAACTGGCCGATATAGCGGTGCAGCCACTAGACAGAAAACAATACCTTGTTGATGGTGACGTCACAGATGAGTGAGGCCAATGGTAGGAGCCCTCGCCGTGCATACAGTCACAGAAGAACTGGCCGACATAGCGGTGCAGCCACTAGACAGAACACAATACCTTGTTGATGCTGACGTCACAGATGAGTGAGGCCAATGGTAGGAGCCCTCGCCGTGCATACAGTCACAGAAGAACTGGCCGATATAGCGGTGCAGCCACTAGACAGAACACAATACCTTGTTGATGCTGACGTCACAGATGAGTGAGGCCAATGGTAGGAGCCCTCGCCGTGCATACAGTCACAGAAGAACTGGCCGATATAGCGGTGCAGCCACTAGACAGAAAACAATACCTCGTTGATGCTGACGTCACAGATGAGTGAGGCCAATGGTAGGAGCCCTCGCCGTGCATACAGTCACAGAAGAACTGGCCGACATAGCGGTGCAGCCACTAGACAGAGAACAATACCTCGTTGATGCTGACGTCACAGATGAGTGAGGCCAATGGTAGGAGCCCTCGCCGTGCATACAGTCACAGAAGAACTGGCCGACATAGCGGTGCAGCCACTAGACAGAGAACAATACCTCGTTGATGCTGACGTCACAGATGAGTGAGGCCAATGGTAGGAGCCCTCGCCGTGCATACAGTCACAGAAGAACTGGCCGACATAGCGATGCAGCCACTAGACAGAAAACAATACCTTGTTGATGCTGACGTCACAGATGAGTGAGGCCAATGGTAGGAGCCCTCGCCGTGCATACAGTCACAGAAGAACTGGCCGACATAGCGATGCAGCCACTAGACAGAAAACAATACCTTGTTGATGCTGACGTCACAGATGAGTGAGGCCAATGGTAGGAGCCCTCGCCGTGCATACAGTCACAGAAGAACTGGCCGATATAGCGGTGCAGCCACTAGACAGAAAACAATACCTCGTTGATGCTGACGTCACAGATGAGTGAGGCCAATGGTAGGAGCCCTCGCCGTGCATACAGTCACAGAAGAACTGGCCGACATAGCGGTGCAGCCACTAGACAGAGAACAATACCTCGTTGATGCTGACGTCACAGATGAGTGAGGCCAATGGTAGGAGCCCTCGCCGTGCATACAGTCACAGAAGAACTGGCCGACATAGCGGTGCAGCCACTAGACAGAGAACAATACCTCGTTGATGCTGACGTCACAGATGAGTGAGGCCAATGGTAGGAGCCCTCGCCGTGCATACAGTCACAGAAGAACTGGCCGACATAGCGGTGCAGCCACTAGACAGAGAACAATACCTCGTTGATGCTGACGTCACAGATGAGTGAGGCCAATGGTAGGAGCCCTCGCCGTGCATACAGTCACAGAAGAACTGGCCGACATAGCGATGCAGCCACTAGACAGAAAACAATACCTTGTTGATGCTGACGTCACAGATGAGTGAGGCCAATGGTAGGAGCCCTCGCCGTGCATACAGTCACAGAAGAACTGGCCGACATAGCGGTGCAGCCACTAGACAGAACACAATACCTTGTTGATGCTGACGTCACAGATGAGTGAGGCCAATGGTAGGAGCCCTCGCCGTGCATACAGTCACAGAAGAACTGGCCGACATAGCGATGCAGCCACTAGACAGAAAACAATACCTTGTTGATGCTACAGATGAGTGAGGCCAATGGTGGGAGCCCTCGCCGTGCATACAGTCACAGAAGAACTGGCCGACATAGCGGTGCAGCCACTAGACAGAGAACAATACCCTGTTGATGCTGACGTCACAGATGAGTGAGGCCAATGGTAGGAGCCCTCGCCGTGCATACAGTCACAGAAGAACTGGCCGACATAGCGATGCAGCCACTAGACAGAAAACAATACCTTGTTGATGCTACAGATGAGTGAGGCCAATGGTAGGAGCCCTCGCCGTGCATACAGTCACAGAAGAACTGGCCGACATAGCGATGCAGCCACTAGACAGAACACAATACCTTGTTGATGCTGACGTCACAGATGAGTGAGGCCAATGGTAGGAGCCCTCGCCGTGCATACAGTCACAGAAGAACTGGCCGACATAGCGATGCAGCCACTAGACAGAAAACAATACCTTGTTGATGCTACAGATGAGTGAGGCCAATGGTAGGAGCCCTCGCCGTGCATACAGTCACAGAAGAACTGGCCGACATAGCGGTGCAGCCACTAGACAGAGAACAATACCTTGTTGATGCTGACGTCACAGATGAGTGAGGCCAATGGTAGGAGCCCTCGCCGTGCATACAGTCACAGAAGAACTGGCCGACATAGCGATGCAGCCACTAGACAGAAAACAATACCTTGTTGATGCTGACGTCACAGATGAGTGAGGCCAATGGTAGGAGCCCTCGCCGTGCATACAGTCACAGAAGAACTGGCCGACATAGCGATGCAGCCACTAGACAGAAAACAATACCTTGTTGATGCTGACGTCACAGATGAGTGAGGCCAATGGTAGGAGCCCTCGCCGTGCATACAGTCACAGAAGAACTGGCCGACATAGCGATGCAGCCACTAGACAGAACACAATACCTTGTTGATGCTGACGTCACAGATGAGTGAGGCCAATGGTAGGAGCCCTCGCCGTGCATACAGTCACAGAAGAACTGGCCGACATAGCGATGCAGCCACTAGACAGAAAACAATACCTTGTTGATGCTGACGTCACAGATGAGTGAGGCCAATGGTAGGAGCCCTCGCCGTGCATACAGTCACAGAAGAACTGGCCGACATAGCGATGCAGCCACTAGACAGAAAACAATACCTTGTTGATGCTGACGTCACAGATGAGTGAGGCCAATGGTAGGAGCCCTCGCCGTGCATACAGTCACAGAAGAACTGGCCGACATAGCGATGCAGCCACTAGACAGAAAACAATACCTTGTTGATGCTGACGTCACAGATGAGTGAGGCCAATGGTAGGAGCCCTCGCCGTGCATACAGTCACAGAAGAACTGGCCGACATAGCGATGCAGCCACTAGACAGAGAACAATACCTTGTTGATGCTGACGTCACAGATGAGTGAGGCCAATGGTAGGAGCCCTCGCCGTGCATACAGTCACAGAAGAACTGGCCGACATAGCGATGCAGCCACTAGACAGAGAACAATACCTTGTTGATGCTGACGTCACAGATGAGTGAGGCCAATGGTAGGAGCCCTCGCCGTGCATACAGTCACAGAAGAACTGGCCGACATAGCGATGCAGCCACTAGACAGAGAACAATACCTTGTTGATGCTACAGATGAGTGAGGCCAATGGTAGGAGCCCTCGCCGTGCATACAGTCACAGAAGAACTGGCCGACATAGCGATGCAGCCACTAGACAGAGAACAATACCTTGTTGATGCTGACGTCACAGATGAGTGAGGCCAATGGTAGGAGCCCTCGCCGTGCATACAGTCACAGAAGAACTGGCTGACATAGCGATGCAGCCACTAGACAGAAAACAATACCTTGTTGATGCTGACGTCACAGATGAGTGAGGCCAATGGTAGGAGCCCTCGCCGTGCATACAGTCACAGAAGAACTGGCCGACATAGCGATGCAGCCACTAGACAGAGAACAATACCTTGTTGATGCTGACGCTACAGATGAGTGAGGCCAATGGTAGGAGCCCTCGCCGTGCATACAGTCACAGAAGAACTGGCCGACATAGCGATGCAGCCACTAGACAGAAAACAATACCTTGTTGATGCTGACGTCACAGATGAGTGAGGCCAATGGTAGGAGCCCTCGCCGTGCATACAGTCACAGAAGAACTGGCCGACATAGCGGTGCAGCCACTAGACAGAAAACAATACCTTGTTGATGCTGACGTCACAGATGAGTGAGGCCAATGGTAGGAGCCCTCGCCGTGCATACAGTCACAGAAGAACTGGCCGACATAGCGATGCAGCCACTAGACAGAAAACAATACCTTGTTGATGCTGACGTCACAGATGAGTGAGGCCAATGGTAGGAGCCCTCGCCGTGCATACAGTCACAGAAGAACTGGCCGACATAGCGATGCAGCCACTAGACAGAGAACAATACCTTGTTGATGCTGACGTCACAGATGAGTGAGGCCAATGGTAGGAGCCCTCGCCGTGCATACAGTCACAGAAGAACTGGCCGACATAGCGATGCAGCCACTAGACAGAGAACAATACCTTGTTGATGCTGACGTCACAGATGAGTGAGGCCAATGGTAGGAGCCCTCGCCGTGCATACAGTCACAGAAGAACTGGCCGACATAGCGATGCAGCCACTAGACAGAACACAATACCTTGTTGATGCTGACGTCACAGATGAGTGAGGCCAATGGTAGGAGCCCTCGCCGTGCATACAGTCACAGAAGAACTGGCCGACATAGCGATGCAGCCACTAGACAGAAAACAATACCTTGTTGATGCTGACGTCACAGATGAGTGAGGCCAATGGTAGGAGCCCTCGCCGTGCATACAGTCACAGAAGAACTGGCCGACATAGCGATGCAGCCACTAGACAGAGAACAATACCTTGTTGATGCTGACGTCACAGATGAGTGAGGCCAATGGTAGGAGCCCTCGCCGTGCATACAGTCACAGAAGAACTGGCCGACATAGCGATGCAGCCACTAGACAGAACACAATACCTTGTTGATGCTGACGTCACAGATGAGTGAGGCCAATGGTAGGAGCCCTCGCCGTGCATACAGTCACAGAAGAACTGGCCGACATAGCGATGCAGCCACTAGACAGAAAACAATACCTTGTTGATGCTGACGTCACAGATGAGTGAGGCCAATGGTAGGAGCCCTCGCCGTGCATACAGTCACAGAAGAACTGGCCGACATAGCGATGCAGCCACTAGACAGAGAACAATACCTTGTTGATGCTGACGTCACAGATGAGTGAGGCCAATGGTAGGAGCCCTCGCCGTGCATACAGTCACAGAAGAACTGGCCGACATAGCGATGCAGCCACTAGACAGAACACAATACCTTGTTGATGCTGACGTCACAGATGAGTGAGGCCAATGGTAGGAGCCCTCGCCGTGCATACAGTCACAGAAGAACTGGCCGACATAGCGATGCAGCCACTAGACAGAAAACAATACCTTGTTGATGCTGACGTCACAGATGAGTGAGGCCAATGGTAGGAGCCCTCGCCGTGCATACAGTCACAGAAGAACTGGCCGACATAGCGATGCAGCCACTAGACAGAGAACAATACCTTGTTGATGCTACAGATGAGTGAGGCCAATGGTAGGAGCCCTCGCCGTGCATACAGTCACAGAAGAACTGGCCGACATAGCGATGCAGCCACTAGACAGAGAACAATACCTTGTTGATGCTGACGTCACAGATGAGTGAGGCCAATGGTAGGAGCCCTCGCCGTGCATACAGTCACAGAAGAACTGGCCGACATAGCGATGCAGCCACTAGACAGAGAACAATACCTTGTTGATGCTGACGTCACAGATGAGTGAGGCCAATGGTAGGAGCCCTCGCCGTGCATACAGTCACAGAAGAACTGGCCGACATAGCGATGCAGCCACTAGACAGAGAACAATACCTTGTTGATGCTGACGTCACAGATGAGTGAGGCCAATGGTAGGAGCCCTCGCCGTGCATACAGTCACAGAAGAACTGGCCGACATAGCGGTGCAGCTACTAGACAGAACACAATACCTTGTTGATGCTGACGTCACAGATGAGTGAGGCCAATGGTAGGAGCCCTCGCCGTGCATACAGTCACAGAAGAACTGGCCGACATAGCGATGCAGCCACTAGACAGAGAACAATACCTTGTTGATGCTGACGTCACAGATGAGTGAGGCCAATGGTGGGAGCCCTCGCCGTGCATACAGTCACAGAAGAACTGGCCGACATAGCGATGCAGCCACTAGACAGAAAACAATACCTTGTTGATGCTGTCGTCACAGATGAGTGAGGCCAATGGTAGGAGCCCTCGCCGTGCATACAGTCACAGAAGAACTGGCCGACATAGCGGTGCAGCCACTAGACAGAGAACAATACCTTGTTGATGCTGTCGTCACAGATGAGTGAGGCCAATGGTGGGAGCCCTCGCCGTGCATACAGTCACAGAAGAACTGGCCGACATAGCGATGCAGCCACTAGACAGAAAACAATACCTTGTTGATGCTGTCGTCACAGATGAGTGAGGCCAATGGTAGGAGCCCTCGCCGTGCATACAGCCACAGAAGAACTGGCCGACATAGCGATGCAGCCACTAGACAGAACACAATACCTTGTTGATGCTGACGTCACAGATGAGTGAGGCCAATGGTAGGAGCCCTCGCCGTGCATACAGTCACAGAAGAACTGGCCGACATAGCGGTGCAGCCACTAGACAGAGAACAATACCTTGTTGATGCTGACGTCACAGATGAGTGAGGCCAATGGTAGGAGCCCTCGCCGTGCATACAGTCACAGAAGAACTGGCCGACATAGCGATGCAGCCACTAGACAGAAAACAATACCTTGTTGATGCTGACGTCACAGATGAGTGAGGCCAATGGTAGGAGCCCTCGCCGTGCATACAGTCACAGAAGAACTGGCCGACATAGCGATGCAGCCACTAGACAGAAAACAATACCTTGTTGATGCTGACGTCACAGATGAGTGAGGCCAATGGTAGGAGCCCTCGCCGTGCATACAGTCACAGAAGAACTGGCCGACATAGCGATGCAGCCACTAGACAGAGAACAATACCTTGTTGATGCTGACGTCACAGATGAGTGAGGCCAATGGTAGGAGCCCTCGTCGTGCATACAGTCACAGAAGAACTGGCCGACATAGCGATGCAGCCACTAGACAGAAAACAATACCTTGTTGATGCTGACGTCACAGATGAGTGAGGCCAATGGTAGGAGCCCTCGCCGTGCATACAGTCACAGAAGAACTGGCCGACATAGCGATGCAGCCACTAGACAGAAAACAATACCTTGTTGATGCTGACGTCACAGATGAGTGAGGCCAATGGTAGGAGCCCTCGCCGTGCATACAGTCACAGAAGAACTGGCCGACATAGCGATGTAGCCACTAGACAGAAAACAATACCTTGTTGATGCTCACGTCACAGATGAGTGAGGCCAATGGTAGGAGCCCTCGCCGTGCATACAGTCACAGAAGAACTGGCCGACATAGCGATGCAGCCACTAGACAGAAAACAATACCTTGTTGATGCTGACGTCACAGATGAGTGAGGCCAATGGTAGGAGCCCTCGCCGTGCATACAGTCACAGAAGAACTGGCCGACATAGCGATGCAGCCACTAGACAGAGAACAATACCTTGTTGATGCTGACGTCAGAGATGAGTGAGGCCAATGGTAGGAGCCCTCGCCGTGCATACAGTCACAGAAGAACTGGCCGACATAGCGGTGCAGCCACTAGACAGAGAACAATACCTTGTTGATGCTGACGTCACAGATGAGTGAGGCCAATGGTAGGAGCCCTCGCCGTGCATACAGTCACAGAAGAACTGGCCGACATAGCGGTGCAGCCACTAGACAGAGAACAATACCTTGTTGATGCTGCACAGATGAGTGAGGCCAATGGTAGGAGCCCTCGCCGTGCATACAGTCACAGAAGAACTGGCCGACATAAAGTGTATTCCAACGAATGAATTCACTGACGTAGCCGCATTTCCCCTCCGACCCCGCCAAGGGTCTTCTCCCACTACTCGGCCGCGCGGCGAGTTCGAGGGACTGACCGTAAATTATTCCTTTCAAGATGCCCTCTATTCAGTCTCTATTGATACAGTTAATCGCTTCAGTAACACATACAAAATCTACAGATTCAAAATTTCTTAACTTTTAACCAATTATTTGGATTCTTGAATAAAAATCAACACGTTTTTATGTTTGAAACGTCCCAATAGACCGACTACATCACAAGAAGATAATACTGAAACTTCAATACGGTATGAATAACTTCTTCAGATGACGTAACCGATTAATCACAACACATACGTTAATTGGATGTGGAAAGTGGCATAATAGGCATAATAATAGGCATAATGGGCATAATAGGCATAATAGGCCTATAGATGGAAGACGATCCAAGTTATAATATGTAAATTATGATGATCATTCTTTCAAAGTCAAAAACGGCGAACCATCGGCAAATCCCAAATCGCACGTGCGGAATGAACGGGTCAGTCACCTCTAACTGACCAACCCTTCCTTACTCAATTGTCACATCACCGTTACTCATCAACGCATTCTTTTGTCAATCGTCCTACCCCTTAGTATATTTTGAAAGAAAGTTGAATGTGCCGCGATACACCTGTAAGTGACTTGGCGACATCGAAAAATGACATCTGGCAGGGAAACAACATCTCCAATGCTCTTTTGTTAAATAATTGCCTTTTGTTGGAAAGATTAGTCGACGGTTTCGTGTCTTCGACGTGAGACGACGGATTTAATGTTTATTGTACAACTAAATTAGAATAATTTACTCCTGCGTGGGTGTGTATCAGCAGAGTGCATAAGACTGAGGTCCGTACGAATTCAGAGTCGATAATTAATTGCATTAGAACTCAACACTATTTGCTAGGGTGTTTTTGTATGGAAAATATCACGTATAAAATATCACGTTAGCAACAGTTTATACAGATTTCCAATGGGGTAGGGGTCGACTATGAACACTTGTATTCACACTATATTGCTCATGAAGTGAAAACAAGTTTCTATTTTAGTGTGCGAATGCCTTCGTGCATGATCTGTGAATCGTTATGTATACCAAGTTTAGTTATTTATTTAGGCCTATTTGTTTATTGCATAACATCAACTCTCAACAGGTACAGAACCCACAAATGACGAATTATGCTACGTTTACAGCTACGCGTTGCGAGCGAAGCGAAGGCGCGAGCTCCAATCAGTGGCCGAGTTTGCGTGAAACTATTAACTTCTTTGTATGAAACTCGGCCGCTGATTGGAGCTCGCGCCCTCGCTTCGCTCGCAACGCGTAGCTGTAAACGTAGCATAATACAAACATGGTTTAATGAAGCACTGAAGATAAATATAAACAAATGAACAAATGAGTGATAAAAACATATAACAAACACCATGACGGAAACTGTCAGTCAATAAAAAAAATGAGTTAAAACTTTACACATGTCGCAGAATTTCCTGTTTTAAATAATAAAACAAAATAAATAAAATAAAAATAAATTTGTATTCATAATTTACAATAATTTATAATAACTCCTAAGTAATGCATTTGTATAGTGACTGAGAGTATACGGCAAAGTAGTGACTGTTTCTTCTTTATGAAGCTGTTGGCCTATTAGGACGATTCAAACATGGAAACGTATTGGTTTTTATTCAAGAATCCAAATGACGTGTTAAAACTTACGAAATAATGAATCTGTGGATTTTGAATGTGTGACTACAGTATGAATAGAGGACATTTACAACAGGACAGGACAGGTATAATTTACGAGCAGTCTCTCACTCTGAGCGCGCGGCCGGGTGGTGGGGGAAGACCCTTGGCGCGCATAGCAGTTGCGTGCAAAAACGGCAGTGAATTCATTCGTTGGAATACACTTTAGCGATGCAGCCACTAGACAGAAAACAATACCTTGTTGATGCTGACGTCACAGATGAGTGAGGCCAATGGTAGGAGCCCTCGCCGTGCATACAGTCACAGAAGAACTGGCCGACATAGCGATGCAGCCACTAGACAGAGAACAATACCTTGTTGATGCTGACGTCACAGATGAGTGAGGCCAATGGTAGGAGCCCTCGCCGTGCATACAGTCACAGAAGAACTGGCCGACATAGCGGTGCAGCCACTAGACAGAAAACAATACCTTGTTGATGCTGACGTCACAGATGAGTGAGGCCAATGGTAGGAGCCCTCGCCGTGCATACAGTCACAGAAGAACTGGCCGACATAGCGGTGCAGCCACTAGACAGAAAACAATACCTTGTTGATGCTGACGTCACAGATGAGTGAGGCCAATGGTAGGAGCCCTCGCCGTGCATACAGTCACAGAAGAACTGGCCGACATAGCGGTGCAGCCACTAGACAGAAAACAATACCTTGTTGATGCTGACGTCACAGATGAGTGAGGCCAATGGTAGGAGCCCTCGCCGTGCATACAGTCACAGAAGAACTGGCCGACATAGCGATGCAGCCACTAGACAGAGAACAATACCTTGTTGATGCTGACGTCACAGATGAGTGAGGCCAATGGTAGGAGCCCTCGCCGTGCATACAGTCACAGAAGAACTGGCCGACATAGCGATGCAGCCACTAGACAGAAAACAATACCTTGTTGATGCTGACGTCACAGATGAGTGAGGCCAATGGTAGGAGCCCTCGCCGTGCATACAGTCACAGAAGAACTGGCCGACATAGCGGTGCAGCCACTAGACAGAGAACAATACCTTGTTGATGCTGCACAGATGAGTGAGGCCAATGGTAGGAGCCCTCGCCGTGCATACAGTCACAGAAGAACTGGCCGACATAGCGATGCAGCCACTAGACAGAAAACAATACCTTGTTGATGCTGACGTCACAGATGAGTGAGGCCAATGGTAGGAGCCCTCGCCGTGCATACAGTCACAGAAGAACTGGCCGACATAGCGATGCAGCCACTAGACAGAAAACAATACCTTGTTGATGCTGACGTCACAGATGAGTGAGGCCAATGGTAGGAGCCCTCGCCGTGCATACAGTCACAGAAGAACTGGCCGACATAGCGATGCAGCCACTAGACAGAGAACAATACCTTGTTGATGCTGACGTCACAGATGAGTGAGGCCAATGGTAGGAGCCCTCGCCGTGCATACAGTCACAGAAGAACTGGCCGACATAGCGATGCAGCCACTAGACAGAGAACAATACCTTGTTGATGCTACAGATGAGTGAGGCCAATGGTAGGAGCCCTCGCCGTGCATACAGTCACAGAAGAACTGGCCGACATAGCGGTGCAGCCACTAGACAGAGAACAATACCTTGTTGATGCTGACGTCACAGATGAGTGAGGCCAATGGTAGGAGCCCTCGCCGTGCATACAGTCACAGAAGAACTGGCCGACATAGCGATGCAGCCACTAGACAGAGAACAATACCTTGTTGATGCTGACGTCACAGATGAGTGAGGCCAATGGTAGGAGCCCTCGCCGTGCATACAGTCACAGAAGAACTGGCCGACATAGCGATGCAGCCACTAGACAGAAAACAATACCTTGTTGATGCTGACGTCACAGATGAGTGAGGCCAATGGTAGGAGCCCTCGCCGTGCATACAGTCACAGAAGAACTGGCCGACATAGCGGTGCAGCCACTAGACAGAGAACAATACCTTGTTGATGCTGACGTCACAGATGAGTGAGGCCAATGGTAGGAGACCTCGCCGTGCATACAGTCACAGAAGAACTGGCCGACATAGCGATGCAGCCACTAGACAGAGAACAATACCCTGTTGATGCTGACGTCACAGATGAGTGAGGCCAATGGTAGGAGCCCTCGCCGTGCATACAGTCACAGAAGAACTGGCCGACATAGCGATGCAGCCACTAGACAGAGAACAATACCTTGTTGATGCTACAGATGAGTGAGGCCAATGGTAGGAGCCCTCGCCGTGCATACAGTCACAGAAGAACTGGCCGACATAGCGATGCAGCCACTAGACAGAAAACAATACCTTGTTGATGCTGACGTCACAGATGAGTGAGGCCAATGGTAGGAGCCCTCGCCGTGCATACAGTCACAGAAGAACTGGCCGACATAGCGATGCAGCCACTAGACAGAGAACAATACCTTGTTGATGCTGGCGTCACAGATGAGTGAGGCCAATGGTAGGAGCCCTCGCCGTGCATACAGTCACAGAAGAACTGGCCGACATAGCGGTGCAGCCACTAGACAGAGAACAATACCTTGTTGATGCTGACGTCACAGATGAGTGAGGCCAATGGTAGGAGCCCTCGCCGTGCATACAGTCACAGAAGAACTGGCCGACATAGCGGTGCAGCCACTAGACAGAGAACAATACCTTGTTGATGCTGACGTCACAGATGAGTGAGGCCAATGGTAGGAGACCTCGCCGTGCATACAGTCACAGAAGAACTGGCCGACATAGCGATGCAGCCACTAGACAGAGAACAATACCCTGTTGATGCTGACGTCACAGATGAGTGAGGCCAATGGTAGGAGCCCTCGCCGTGCATACAGTCACAGAAGAACTGGCCGACATAGCGATGCAGCCACTAGACAGAGAACAATACCTTGTTGATGCTACAGATGAGTGAGGCCAATGGTAGGAGCCCTCGCCGTGCATACAGTCACAGAAGAACTGGCCGACATAGCGATGCAGCCACTAGACAGAAAACAATACCTTGTTGATGCTGACGTCACAGATGAGTGAGGCCAATGGTAGGAGCCCTCGCCGTGCATACAGTCACAGAAGAACTGGCCGACATAGCGATGCAGCCACTAGACAGAGAACAATACCTTGTTGATGCTGGCGTCACAGATGAGTGAGGCCAATGGTAGGAGCCCTCGCCGTGCATACAGTCACAGAAGAACTGGCCGACATAGCGATGCAGCCACTAGACAGAAAACAATACCTTGTTGATGCTGACGTCACAGATGAGTGAGGCCAATGGTAGGAGCCCTCGCCGTGCATACAGTCACAGAAGAACTGGCCGACAAAGCGGTGCAGCCACTAGACAGAGAACAATACCTTGTTGATGCTGGCGTCACAGATGAGTGAGGCCAATGGTAGGAGCCCTCGCCGTGCATACAGTCACAGAAGAACTGGCCGACATAGCGATGCAGCCACTAGACAGAGAACAATACCTTGTTGATGCTGGCGTCACAGATGAGTGAGGCCAATGGTAGGAGCCCTCGCCGTGCATACAGTCACAGAAGAACTGGCCGACATAGCGATGCAGCCACTAGACAGAGAACAATACCTTGTTGATGCTGACGTCACAGATGAGTGAGGCCAATGGTAGGAGCCCTCGCCGTGCATACAGTCACAGAAGAACTGGCCGACATAGCGATGCAGCCACTAGACAGAAAACAATACCTTGTTGATGCTGACGTCACAGATGAGTGAGGCCAATGGTAGGAGCCCTCGCCGTGCATACAGTCACAGAAGAACTGGCCGACATAGCGGTGCAGCCACTAGACAGAGAACAATACCTTGTTGATGCTGACGTCACAGATGAGTGATGCCAATGGTAGGAGCCCTCGCCGTGCATACAGTCACAGAAGAACTGGCCGACATAGCGATGCAGCCACTAGACAGAGAACAATACCTTGTTGATGCTGACGTCACAGATGAGTGAGGCCAATGGTAGGAGCCCTCGCCGTGCATACAGTCACAGAAGAACTGGCCGACATAGCGATGCAGCCACTAGACAGAGAACAATACCTTGTTGATGCTGACGTCACAGATGAGTGAGGCCAATGGTAGGAGCCCTCGCCGTGCATACAGTCACAGAAGAACTGGCCGACATAGCGATGCAGCCACTAGACAGAGAACAATACCTTGTTGATGCTGACGTCACAGATGAGTGAGGCCAATGGTAGGAGCCCTCGCCGTGCATACAGTCACAGAAGAACTGGCCGACATAGCGGTGCAGCCACTAGACAGAGAACAATACCTTGTTGATGCTGACGTCACAGATGAGTGAGGCCAATGGTAGGAGACCTCGCCGTGCATACAGTCACAGAAGAACTGGCCGACATAGCGATGCAGCCACTAGACAGAGAACAATACCCTGTTGATGCTGACGTCACAGATGAGTGAGGCCAATGGTAGGAGCCCTCGCCGTGCATACAGTCACAGAAGAACTGGCCGACATAGCGATGCAGCCACTAGACAGAGAACAATACCTTGTTGATGCTGACGTCACAGATGAGTGAGGCCAATGGTAGGAGCCCTCGCCGTGCATACAGTCACAGAAGAACTGGCCGACATAGCGATGCAGCCACTAGACAGAGAACAACACCTTGTTGATGCTACAGATGAGTGAGGCCAATGGTAGGAGCCCTCGCCGTGCATACAGTCACAGAAGAACTGGCCGACATAGCGATGCAGCCACTAGACAGAGAACAATACCTTGTTGATGCTACAGATGAGTGAGGCCAATGGTAGGAGCCCTCGCCGTGCATACAGTCACAGAAGAACTGGCCGACATAGCGATGCAGCCACTAGACAGAAAACAATACCTTGTTGATGCTGACGTCACAGATGAGTGAGGCCAATGGTAGGAGCCCTCGCCGTGCATACAGTCACAGAAGAACTGGCCGACATAGCGATGCAGCCACTAGACAGAGAACAATACCTTGTTGATGCTGGCGTCACAGATGAGTGAGGCCAATGGTAGGAGCCCTCGCCGTGCATACAGTCACAGAAGAACTGGCCGACATAGCGATGCAGCCACTAGACAGAGAACAATACCTTGTTGATGCTGACGTCACAGATGAGTGAGGCCAATGGTAGGAGCCCTCGCCGTGCATACAGTCACAGAAGAACTGGCCGACATAGCGATGCAGCCACTAGACAGAAAACAATACCTTGTTGATGCTGACGTCACAGATGAGTGAGGCCAATGGTAGGAGCCCTCGCCGTGCATACAGTCACAGAAGAACTGGCCGACATAGCGGTGCAGCCACTAGACAGAGAACAATACCTTGTTGATGGTGACGGCACAGATGTTTGAGGCAGTGGTCAAGCAAATGACAGTATTCGAAAAAGCCACCCGCTGGTTGAATCCGACTCGCTCATCTATGACGTAAGCATTTACGAGTTTTAGTTCACACTGGACTCAGCGGAATGGACATTAAAAGAACGATAGTTATGTAGGTATGGTTATTGATAACAGGGTCGGAGTCCAATAAGTGCAATATGTCATATTATTAGACTCAGTTTCTTGTTTATCCATCATGGTCTTCATACGTAGGCCTAAGTAAGAAGAGGACAACACAAAAGGTTAGTGTTTCTTTCAACAGGGCACATTTTGGAAATTAAGTAGGCTACTGATGTAGCTTACGCAGCATTTTACTTATTATTAAATATAAAGTGAATTAATTTTAAAATCCAATGTCTTCCTCAAACCACATTAATTATAATGTTTATTGGCCTAGGTGTTATGTTACCTAAAACTCATTGGCGTTCACAAAGTTTGTTAATTATAGTCTACGTACGTAATAACGCAAACAATTTATAAGAGAGTTCAACTTGATAAATGAAAACACTTGGGTAAGCCTACTGTTTGAAATAATTTGAAAATGTTAATAATTTTTGTAGTCAGTAATCAATTATTAATGATTCTATTCTTCCTATTGTTTGTTTCCGTGTTACACATTGCGATGTCAATTTATTATACTTTAAAGTTATCTCCTACAAGGCACAATAATTGCCACAATATTTTGTAAATTATAATAATTTGTCACTTAACAGCAACTTAACTTTAGCCTCGGATCATTCCGATCGTGGTTTTTGGACCCTTTTTATTAATTTGAAGCAATATCAAAATATGTACTACTAATATATGAATGCAAGACACAATTAGCAAAATACACTGTATAAGAATTAAGAATACTCTCCTGATCAGCGTGACGACTGAATGAATTGCACTTCAGTTGTTTACATATTCCTATAGTCCGCCCACTCAACTAATCCGCAGTGCCATAAAGGAGACCGAAGCGGGGGACCCGCCAGGCGCGTACAGATCTTGTTTTTTTTTTTTTTTTTTTTTTGTCCTGTGCAGAGTTGGCCTCTTCAACCATTCTTCTTTCTTGCCATCCAATACAAGGCTGCCTCCTTCTCTGTCCTGCTCATTGCGTCGGGCAGGGAGTCAATGTCATTCTTGAGGGCGGCGCATCTAAATAGGTGCGCTCTGTCTTGATCTTCCAACTCACACAATCTACAGGTGCCCGTTTGTTTGTTCATCAAATTTCAATCTTTGTCAAGTTTTGACACGTAAGAAAACATATTTACCAACAGTAACTTTTCTGTCACTCGTCCCTTGAGTGAGAGAGTATGATACAGGAGGTGAGACAATGCAGGATTAGTAGCCTGAGTCGACTTTATATGCAGAATGCATCTTAATTGTTCCAGCTTTTGAAGACTTTTAACGCCATGAATTAACAAATTGGTATTTCAATCCTTTGCAACCATCGAACCGTAAAGTTAGTATGAAACACGATGGGCAGTAGCAAATTCTATTTTTAGACACGTAGATTTTCAATCGAGTGTCAACAGGTGAAGAGATTTGTTTCAGTTTGGTATTCAGAATGTGCAGACGTATTGTGAGACTCTTGGAATACAAGATGCGATTTATGTGATTAATATCTATATAAAAACGGTTTAAAGGCGTCGTACAACAACTTCGGTAATGCTTTCGTCATCAAATGACGTGTTTACGGTTTCGGCCAACCCGAGCAGGTATTTGAATTAGCCACCACCGCTGGTTGGTTGCCGTTCACCCACCCGTGACGGAAACAATACCGAAGTTGTTGTACGACGACTATAACTTCCATTTTCTTATGCAATTTGTTGAGCTTTTGAAGTGAGGCTCGCGACTAACTAGAGAAAATTCCAAATGCATGATTTGTACACTGTCAATGAACTATAGTCGAACTGTTAATAGTTGAAAACAGCTCTATTGTGTCGAGTGTGACTGATGTTGTTACAGCCCTCATGCTAACTCTTCCAGATTTACAAAGATGTCTGACAAGGCAAATCCATCCCAAGGAGGGTGGGGCTCTCCACCCTAAATAGTGGTGTGTTTATACTGCGACAATAATCACATTCGAGTAAAATATACCTAGGGTTGAGGTGGGGGAGAAGACAAGGTATACCATCCTCTGCTTTGCCACCCCGGTTCCGACGGCCATTGTGCGTTGTTCTGTGTATGATGAGAAAAATACTCTGTAAGCGATCTCGCCCCGTCTTATTTCGCATTTTTTTTTTTTACATACCCTTCCACTCGACCAAGTTGTGCTATATTGCGCTATCAATTCACAAAAAACAAGAACACCCGAAATAATAGGCCTATGCGACGATTATCGTCATTGACGTCTACACTTGCGCCATCCACTTTTCCGTCGCACAGCTGATTTTTCACAACAGATGATTGAACCATCAACTATTCCACGTCGGTCCAGGGGCCTTATTCTGTAACCTGGTATTGTGTATCCTGATTCCTGAAACGAATTCTATCTGAATGTATTTTGTTGGATGTGTTGTAATAAACATCGAACACGCTCGAATTTAGGCAGAATTCATTTCGGGATACACAATAAAAAGTTAAAGAACCCTGGTCTATATTTGGTCATTTTATACAAATTTTTAATTGTTGGTACATGGATTTGGTTGTACATGTGGTGACAATAAGCTGGATATTACCAGATACATTCACAACATAACCTTAAATTCCCAAATTCAAAACTAGCACAAATAAATCAGTCAGACAATTAACTTGGGTAAGTATGTCGCAGTTAATACTCCCTTCACTAATCAGTTTATAAAACGTGTACAGATATAGGTGTTTGGTACCTTGGGTTGTTGCCACCGGTGAAACCCATAGCCCGTTTTGCGCGGAGCTTGTTCCTCGCCGATGTAGTAAGTGGTCGCCGCCCTCTCCGGCAGGTAATTCTCGACACTCGGCATCTCCAACTTTCACACTTTTAGCAATTCTCTACTAGATTAAATTTTGACACCAAATGAGGAAATGTAATACAACACACAAAGCCAACGTCAACAACAAATTTTACCACTAGACAGTGTCAAAGACAAAAGATGAGAGAATGCACTGCCTGCTCGAAGTTGTAGGTCAGGACTCAGGACCAAGGTCCGTGAATCCCCTAAAGGAAAGTCGACGAGTTTCTGGGATTTACAGACCTTGGTCGGGAACTCTGTGCTCCAAGCAGGAATTTGGTGGACTTAAAGTCGATCGATGAAGTGAACTACCCATTCAATACAACAACTAAACTATTCAAATTAAATGGACATGAAAAAATACTTTTTTTTATTCTAAATTATGAATTTCAAGAATTATTACATGTGAGAAGCATTTAATACTGAACGTCTTGAAATTATATATTTTTTTTATTAATAAAGTTTATTTATAGTTTCTAATCTGAGTAGATTTGAGGTAAAATTGACACACCAGCGCAAATATCTCGAAAACGGATCGCGTTCGATCATCTTTTTCAAAAGTACTCATGTTAGTCATGAAGTTATCCACATTTAGGACGAAAATGTGTTACAATATATTACTTTTTGAAGGTGCTACGCAAAGTTATACGATTGAAAGTGTAGGTTTTTGTTCAGTTACAATGTATAACATAGGGAATTCCAACGCATTTCAACACTCAATAAATAAAAAACCAATAGCGGTAGGTGCATATTTTTTTCTACAATATTCACAAGCTTAATCTCAACTTGCAGTACATACAATTTGAATGATTTATATTACATGTGCAGTTATCATCGATCGACTTTAAGAATCTTCGGGTGAACCTCTATAGTTGGCATTGGTTTTTTACGTTCAAAGTCTTCTTTATCCTCCTAAATCATAAATAATCTAGAAAAACGCTCCACGTTGACAGATGAGCATGTGTGTGATGATTAAAGGGGCTTAACGTCTCATATTTGTGCAACAATGGCTAATCGAGACGATGAGCGGGTGATAATGAGGATGAGAAGA
>OX246737.1:96397371-96534871 GCA_945910005.1 Isoperla grammatica
AATTCCAACCTTAGTCTAGGTCTAAGTCTAGGTTTAAATTATTTAGCATGTTCTAATTCTAATTCTTAGTAGATTTCGGACAGTACTAAACCTATTGCAGAGCCACCTATTGCGAGAAATTTGACCTAGAGTTGAAGCATTGGTTCACGGCCTTCTCGACGGGTCAATCCGCGGATTGTACCGACGCCTTTGGAGGTTAGGAAATGTAAAAGTATTCATTTGCCAGTATTGATGCAGGTTTTAGGCTTAAGAGTAGGCCTATCACTGTTTACATTATAAAATAATACTATAGGTATGTATATAATAAACTTAAGTAACATTTCACTTTTCCGTCTTCCTTCTCACAGCTGTTTTTTTTCGTCCGCCATTTTAAGACTTATAACGAGCGTGCACTTTCGATTGCTAGGTCTAAACTTCGATTTAGACCTAGACTTAACGATTTCGGACAGTACTTCATAGTCACCGATGATTGATGACGTTAAATTTAGACTAAGGTTGGAATTCATAGTCGGCCCCTACACCTAGGGGCGCCCATTGTTACCAAGGTAACAATTGTTTGCATGTTATTTCCCATAAACAAAACAAATCCATAGCAACAATGGGTGCCCCTAGGTGTAGGGGCCGACTATGAATTCCAACCTTAGAGTTAGCAATGATAAAGAGGAATTCGGACACGTCCTAAGCTTTTCACTGACCTACTTACGTTTTGAGGTTATGGTGTGCATGCTCACATTATTTCCGTATAAAGTCCATAAGAACCCTAATATACATTTACTATCAATTTTAAATGCTTTAATTTATTATGAAAGTGCTGCGGTTTTACCATCGGTGGAAACAGAATGCGTTTTTCATGATAAGTGATCTCCTTATTTTGAAATTACACATTTGTTTGGCGCCTTTAAATTACACTACACTTGCTGCATGAGCCGAAAAGCAGTTGTAGAAAATGCTACACAAAGTGTAGCACTGAGGTAAAACAAACGCCCTACACTTGGCTACACTTAATGCCCACCCAAACGCCTTTTACAAAGATTGAGCCTACACTAGTGTAAAGTGTAGGTTAGTGTATAGGTAAAACAAACGAACCTAATGCCGTTTCAGCCTCAGACCACGTATTCCGCGACATGTCTTGCCCGCAGCTTGACATTTTAGTAATTAATTTCTATGAAGCCGAATACAACACAAGGCCTACGGCAGGCTTTTACAAGATTGGCGGGAATCAGGATGCAGTTGCTGTTGTTGTAGTTTTAAAATGTCACTTTCAGTCCGGAACCGTTTACCAACAGGGACTCAGTTCTATTAAACCGGGCTAGATCGGCATCTTAAACAGAACTGAAATAAGCTCGAGCTGAGGTGTTTATCAGTCGAACTCGGTGCGCACTAAACTCGGCTCGCACCGCTCAGTCCGCACCCAGTCCGCTTGATAAACGTAGTGCATGTTTCAGAAAAATATTAACTTTGCCAATACTTATCAAATAGCCATATAATGAATATATTCGTGACAACAAAAATCTTCAAAAATATGGCTATCGCATTTTTCCACCATTTTGTTTCATAAAAATATTTCTCAGTAACTATGGTGTAACTTTTTAACTTTTCGATCGATTCTGCCGCAAAACTTCATTTCAATCACAGTGAGGCTTGCGGATGGTCCAAGTTTCAGCTTGATCCGACTTTCCGTTCGACCGCGATCGCGAGACATATAATAAAAACAAAAGAAACAAAAAACAGACCCGAGTGCCATAAACGTCTAATGGAGACGCTCGCTTCGCTCGCTTAAAAATCAATTGAGCTCGCCATTATCAGGGCCATGTACCGTAAAGTGAGCGGACCGCCAGGTCCATTATTACTTTCACTGTCATTGTGCCATTTTCACTACTAGGAAAACACTCTGTGTGACGCGTTGATAATTGTGAGCGCGTCCGTATCTACAAACTTGCTAGCGAAAAGTTCTCAAAGCTGAGAAAAACAACAATTATCAACAGTTCAAGAATGCGCATTGAAACCATGTTTCTAATTTCCATAGCAATTATACTTCCTGACATTGTTGAATGCTGTGCAATGTACGTTGCTTAGAATTTTCGTTGTCATTTCGTATTGTGTTTTCAACACGGTCTGCCCCCGTTACTACCACTCTTATTGACAGCAATAGAAATGTAATTTCTGCCTCTAGTACGTACCAGATCGGGTTTAAATTAGTACATTCGTGACCGGACAAAACTTTACTATAATGTGTAGCCACCACACATTTTGCCGTTACCGTGTTTCAGAAAAATATTTTCGAGTAACTTTTGTGTAACTTTTCCAATACTTAACAGATCGCCATAAATTGAACATGTTTGTGTTCTGAAAAATCTTTATGAAAATATGGCTATCTCACATTTATTTTGCCACCAGTTTGTTTCAAAAAATATTTTCCAGTAACTATGGAGTAACTTTCTAATTTTTTGAACGATTTTGTCACGTAACTATACACCTTCAATCCACATCAAGGCTTGTGGATGGTCCAAATTTCAACTCGATCGGACTTTCCATCCAACCGCTATCGACGGACATAAAAAACACACAAAATCAAACAAACAAACAAACAGAACGAGTACCATAAAAGTCTAATGGTGGCGCTCGCTTCGCTCATTTCATCATTGATAAAACCACATTTTTCATTGAGTTATCCCTTTAGATAACTGCCTGTACGGTACCTGATCCATGGTATAAGTCATGTGTGGTATAAACCTAGGAATGAGAGTTATACGGAGGTCGTACAACGCAATTTGTTGGTCATACCATGGATAACTGTATTTAGAACCCTATCCCGAGATTGTACAACCGTGCCTAAGTATGCTGGATCCTTGTAGTCACCCGATGTCGTTTGACAGCAGACAACAAGTAGTTTTTGTCTCTAGTAAGAAATGTAATTTCTACATCCCATCGAATACTTGTCGCGTGCCTCACTAACAACTTCTTGGCGGGACGGATATCTGCTCTGATATGAGTATCGCGAGAAATAGAAAGAACCTAGTCCGGTAGCAGAGGCAGATGAAGATGAGGTTAAGGATGAGGTTGTGTCTGGCCTGGCTAGCCGGCAACGAAGAAGTTGCTAGCCCAAGAAATGGAGTAGCGCGCTGCTCCCTCAACCGGACTGTAAAGTTGGATAGGAGGCGAAGATATACATATAATAAGAAAACATTTTTTCGTTTATTTCCAAAATTAATATCAACGTTTCGACGACGTGTAGACTTGTATGTTTAGTTTTTCATGATGTACAAGAAGAAAATAAAGGTAGTAATAAAAAAAATATACAGGCTCTTGCGGAACGTTTTTATGGAGGGGGGGGGGGGGGGGGGCAATTCCAGACTCAATAGATGGTAACGGTAAACAAAACGGGATACAAAAAAGTTGGTTTATATATTTATGAACCCTCCACAAATCCACTACTACTCCAATAAGTTATCCACTCGCATAGTTTAATTTGTACTCGCAACGAGGGGCCGGAGGCAATTTCGCCGCAAGAGAAAAAAATGGCCCTGCATTATGTTTGATTTTGATAGTCTAAAACGCGTATTGAGGTGATATCAATTGTCATTTAAATTTTACACCGGATAAACAAACATTCGTTTCTTCCTGGAAATGAATTGTTGACAGTTGACACGATCATCCGACGTTGAAATCCCAAAAAGTAAAAATCTTTACTTTTTGGGAACGCAGCTAAGGGCCACCCACAAACATGTAATTTCTATTTCCAAATCTTAAGTTTGGCCGGCTCCCCCCCCCCCTCCTCCCTATGCCCCCATGGCATGAAAGTTACGGTGGCAATGTCCCCCTTCCCCCCCTTGTTCCGACGCCAATTTATTTATATATATGTGTCGCATTTTGCGGTAATTTTTTCTATTATTTCGTGTAACTCTGGTGTGAACTGCGTAAGTTCTCACTTAAAAGTTTGTGGATGTTCCAAATACAAGTTTTTGGAGTCTTCGTTCGACCGCTATATCGCAGGACATAAAAACAAACAGAAATCGAACAAATGAAACGAGTGCCAGGACACAAGGTCCACGCCCCTACGGGTAGCCTAGGGGACGACTGGAAATTCCAAGCATTGTCGTCCCCTACCCCTAGCGGCGCCCGTGGTTTCTATAGATTTGTTTTTTTTTATGTGGGAAATAACATGCATGAAACTGTTAGGCCTACCTGGCATCAACGGGCGTCCCTAAAAATAGGGGACGGCTATGAGTTCCAACTTTTCCAAATATATTTGTGATATATATATTTGTGACTTTCAAATGTAATGTTCGTTGATTGTTTAATGCTAAGCAATTATTTATTACGTCTGCACTTATTGTAAAGAATACAAAACATACCGTTTTTTTAACGTGACATGAATATTGTTTGAGAAATAGTTCACAATTTGATATCAAAACGTAGCTTGTTTATTGCTTTGCATATAAAATATTATTCATGTGATAATGAGCTCAGTATTAAAATACAAACTCTATTTCAATACGTTTTTTTCATTTCATTATTCTGGTTGTTTCGGGCACTTGTTTGGACAGAATTTAGGATTGATCTTTTTAGTGGGAATTTCGGCATTCATCAAATCTATATCAAGTTTGCTCTTTCTTGAAGATTGTGATGCTGTGACGCTCTGCTTCGATCCCAGTCCACTTTTCTTAGATCCTGACATTGTAACGCTTTGCCTCTGTTCTTCACCACTGTGCCGGCTCTCTCTTGATGCTTCACGTGGCACTTCTGGCTCTTCGGGTTCAACCAAAGGTTCTTCTTCAACATCCGTTGGCGATTCATCCATATTGGGAGGAATATCTTTTTTTATGAGAATGCCACATTTCTTACAGCGGCAAGGTTTCTTTGTACTCTTTGCACATCTTTCCGTTTGCATAATATCAGATGTAGTAAGCGGTTCAAAGTCGGGACTTTCTTCTGCAGCTCGCTCGATGCCTTCATCTGGTAAAGGCAATGGCTCACCCACAAACGACTCTAATTTTTCTAAAATTTCTTCGACACTTTTAATAGATCCAGAAGCTTGTGATTTTGGTTGACTAAGACGGGAACTAGACTTTTGTATAACTTCTTCTCTGCTTAGTCTTTCTCCACTCTTTAGCGACTGCCTGGGTTGACTGCCTACTGATCCAATTTCTTCTGGAACCTCAGGTAAGGAAGGAGTGACACTTGCTGAAGAACGCTTAGATTTTCCGGTTCCTGTTGATAACGACCTTGCTACACTTTGATGAGATCCTGTTCCTGAAGTTTTAGATGATTTTACGGATGGTACCTTCTCAACTGACTGCTGTCCCGAAGTTGTAGATGGAGATTTTCCCACACTTTGGCGACTTTGACGAGACGATGACTGAGATTTTGCTTCACCTTGACTTTCAGTTTCGCTCTTCTTTTCTTCCTCCACAAAACCAGGTGCGGACTCGGGTATAGTAATTAAGGGTTTAACTCTTTTCTTACATCTACATTTTCTGGATTGGATTCTCTCGGCACTCTGGGTAGAATCCAAAACATTGCTGACTTTCCTTGATTTACGTATTTTGCACCTGCAAGGAGCAGATTCAGGGCGTTTCTCTTCTATTGCCTCGCCAGATCTTCTAACAATAGAGCTGACAATCTGAGGAATCATTTCTGAAGTTTTACTTGATACAGTTTCAGTTATTTCTAAATCTTCTGCACTCTCTGGTTGGACTTCCTCGGGTTCTTCTTCGGTTGGTGGAGGTTCTTCTTCAGCGGGTTGGGCTTCTTCTTCTGTATCCGTCGGTAGGGCTTCTTCATCGGGTGGCTCAGCTTCCTCGGGTGCTTCCGTTGGTGGAGCTTCTTCATCAGGTGGTTCAGCCTCTTCGCACTCTTCCATTGGTGGAGCTTCTTCATCGGGTGGCTCAGCTTCCTCGGGTGCTTCCGTTGGTGGAGCTTCTTCATCTGGTGGCTCCGCGTCCTCGGGCGCTTCCGTTGGTGGAGCTTCTTCATCAGGGGGCTCCGCTTCCTCGGGCGCTTCCGTTGGTGGAGCTTCTTCGTCGGGTGGCTCAGCTTCCTCGGGCGCTTCCGTTGGTGGAGCTTCTTCATCGGGTGGCTCAGCTTCCTCGGGTGCTTCCATTGGTGGAGCTTCTTCCTCGGGTGGTTCCTGCTGGGCCATCCCTGCGTCCATTGTTGCACCTTCATCAGGTGGCTTTCCTCCTTTGCAATAACATGGAGGCTTCGCTCCCGTTGGTGGAGCTTCTCCAACGGTTGGTTCAGGTTCCTCGGGTGCTTCCGTTGGCGGAGCTTCCTCATCGGTCGGTTCAGGTTCCTCGGGTGCTTCTGTTGGTGGAGCTTCTTCATCAGTTGGTTCAGGTTCCTCGGGTGCTTCTACTGGTGGGGCTTCTTCATCAGTTGGTTCAGGTTCCTCGGGTGCTTCCGTTGGTGGAGCTTCTTCATCAGTAGGTTCAGGTTCCTCAGATGCTTCCGTTGGTGGAGCTTCTTCATCAGTTGGTTCAGGTTCTTCGGGTGCTTCCGGTGGTGGAGCTTCTTCATCGGTTGGCTCAGGTTCATCGAGTGCTTCCGTTGGTGGAGCTTCTTCATCAGTTGGTTCAGGTTCCTCGGGTGCTTCTGTTGGTGGTGCTTCTTCATCGGTTGGCTCAGGTTCCTCGGATGCTTCCGTTGGCGGAGCTTCTTCATCGGTTGGTTCAGGTTCCTCGGGTGCTTCCGTTGGTTGAGCTTCTTCATCGGTTGGCTCAGATTCCTCTCCGTCTATTGGTGCACCTTCATCTGACGCACAAGGTGGCTTTGCTTCTTGGCAAGTACATGCAAGATTTTTTGATCCTTGTGCCAATAGCTGTACCATTTCAGCAACTTGCGAAATTTGGGCGTTGGTAGCAACTGTTATTGCTTTCCAGTCTTCTAATGTCATTGGGGCACCAGGAGTTCCAGGTACCGTGGATATAGCTCCAACAGCTGCCTGAGCACCAGTTTCCTGGGAACAAACACAGAGATGCAAATGAGTAAGCGCTAAGCGAGTTTCTAATTTGATTCACATGGGTTGCCTATACTAACGTGTTTTTTAATAGTTAAAAAGTATCACTATGATGAGTTTTTACGAGTTTGAATAAGATCTAATCCCACCACCATTTCAATTTATTTTGCAAATTCTTTTTATCAGTCCTAAGACTGATAAGTGATAACAGATGAACTAGTTTAACATAATTTGTTAAAATGCGAGCAAAAGGTTTTAGCCCCCCACTTTCTAAGACAACCATTTATTTGGTCATCGCTACGAATATATTGACTTTTATGTTGTCTACTCACTCACATCAATTGATTTTCGGTGAGGAATATTACATTATAATTCAGTGGGTACCATCTTTCAATGGCGGCTCCTTCCACGGCTTATGAAATATCTTTTGGTGCAACAAGATCAGTAAGATATTTGGAAGCATAAAGAAGTTAAATTATCTACTAAGTAGATAATATTATTTTTTACCCTATCCACCTAGCGGTAAGATGAGTTTTTTGACTTAAATGTGTATAAGTTATCTAAGGTGTAAAACTACATACAAAAAATAGAATTACACAAATGTTAATTCACTGTCGACCTAGACGAAAGGTGAATACTTGTGAACACTGAAGTTATCACCGTGACATGAATAGTTGATGGTAAATTCTTGTCTACAACTATGAAGAAGTCATAATTTCTATTGGGAAACCAGAATTGAGTGGTATTCATATATACTAGCATATGGGTGAAAATGCTCACCTCTGCCCAGCATAAAACACTACAGCCAGAGTGGGAACTGCTTGTGGCAATAAGAACTTCACTTTTGACCGTCGGGGACTTGGCCTCCTCTGGTTCTACTACTTCTACAGTGTCAAAGAATTGCTCGGGCACTTCTTCTGCAGGTGCTTCTTCTACAGGTGTTTCTTCTTCACCACCTTCTTCTGCACCACCTTCTTCTGCACCACCTTCTTCATCATATCCTACTGAATCCGTCATTTCAGGCTCTGTACTCTCGTCAGGCGGGATATCTTCATGTTGTGGTTCACTGAATGTCATAGAAGGAGTACCAGACCCTTGGCTGTCTGACGGTGGCAGCTCTGAATCTATCGTTTCTTCAACTGGTTCTTCAGCCTCCGTTTCACCTTCTGCCGCAACATCTTCGCTACCCTCAGCGATTTCCCCTTCTGTTTCATCAGGCAATGCCTCTGGCAAAACTTCATCTTGTAGTTGCTGAAAGAAGAATGTAGGAAAATGAAAGCTAAACCAAAGTGTATAAAGGAAAACATGTCAAATATAATAACAATCAGGAAAAAAGGAAACGAACATAAGTTTGCGTATATTTCTTCCAGAATGTGTTAAATGGGGTACAGTAAAGGCGATTACAGTCAAAAAGTTAACCAAATTTTTGAAATTTTCGGAGTCATGTTATTGCATCTGACTTGAGGTAACGGCTCAATAATATGTCCAATTTAAACCGTTATGTTTTGATAAATGATTTTGTTCATTTATCTCTACCTTTATCTAGGTATAAAACAATGTATCTAGTCACAACACTGGAACAACAAAGTCTGACCGAACGCTTAGCTCATGCACTTACTTCTTCGGAGATTTCCGTTTCATCTGCTGGTGAAGGTGCTTTGCCATCAGGAAATAGTCTTTGATATGAGGCATTCCCGGCCATGTCTTCAAAATGATGCCGACGTAGTTCAGCCGACAGACCCAATAATTCCTCGTCAATACGCCGAAACGTTGCGTCGAATTTGCCTTTGCAGATTTTACATCCCTGGAATTAAAAACATGCTCTATATTGCTGAATGGGAACAAATTGCAGGTTCAAAATGCACTAGAGGGAACAAGTCATTTTAAACGGGCGATGGTGCAATCGCTTCGAGTCCATACCGAATTTGAAAACCTTGGTAAACGTATTGAATTTGGGCTCACTCGGTTTGATTTCAATCCAATTGAGCAATTATAATTGAAAGTATCAAATCGCCTTGAAACACTAAGTAGTTATTGCAAGCGTTCAAACCGGTTTAATTCAAATCGGCTTGTTTCAAAGCGGTTTGAAATGCCTTGATAACTTTATTGATGTTTACCGTACGACTTAATCCTGTTTAAGTTACAAACCTTTCTTTGAGGGGATAAATGCGTGTTAATTCGATCTACTGTTATGTTGACAACGGGTTTCCACTGAACGCTATGAATTCTTTCTCGAAACTGGCAATATCCAAATGTATGTTTTGACATATGTTGCCGCTGTTTGTAGCCAGAGGGCGCGTATCACCTAGATCAGCTATAGCTAAGACAAGTACCTTTCAATATCTTGATTTCGATTGTATGCTTTACGTGCGTTATTTTACTTTTATACCATGCGAAGAATGCGAAATCGTAGATTATTGATGCTGTAATAGTTTGTAACAGCTCGTATGGAATTAGGCATTTAAACACTTCACTTCTATCGCCATCAAATAACCATGGACTTACAATAGTGACTGCGTTACTGGGCCTACATCTTATGGTAAGGCAGTGTACCACTAAACTAGCTCCGGATGTCGGCTGTAGGCCGCCATTTTTGCACTTCGACTACGGTTTCAAGCCTTTCCAATGGCTGCACTGGACACAACAATGCAATGGGCGCAAGAGTGCGCACTGAGTCATGAGAACATCATTTGTTGATATGTAGCTGTTTAGCAATAGCCGTCGATTTCCCACACCGAAAACTATCATTACCGACGTATTCTCCACACACTGTTGCATGTTCATCTTAATTTAAAGTCCACGTAATTACTAATAAATAAAACAAATATATTATATAGGCCTAGTGTGTGTCTATGTTAATTGCGTGTTATGTACTCATAAACTCAACTCAACATCAATAATTACGGTTGGATTGCAGAAGCGTTGAATATGATGGGGTATTCATTGTCTGATGGACTCTAGGCTCAGTACCACTTCAAGTTCAAACCTTGTACACGGGCTAAACCCCCCATTTACGCATCGTTCTTATGACGTATCAGGGTTGGAAGTTGATGTGGTGTGAACTTGAGATGTAGCCGTGGCGGGGGAGAAGAAGCTCTGAGTTCACGCTACGCTGGTTAACATGAGAGTTACATGAGAGCTACGCTGGTTAACATGAGAGTTACATGAGTTACGCTGGTTAACATGAGAGTTACATGAGAGCTACGCTGGTTAACATGAAAGTTACATAAGAGTTTCGCTGGTTAACATGAGAGTTACATGAGAGTTACACTGGTTAACATAAGAGCTACGCTAGTTAACATGAGAGTTACATGAGAGCTACGCTGGTTAACATGATAGTTACATAAGAGTTACGCTGGTTAACATGAGAGTTACATGAGAGTTACGCTGGTTAACATGAGAGTTACATGAGAGCTACGCTGGTTAACATGAGAGTTACATGAGAGCTACGCTGGTTAACATTAGAGTTACATGAGAGCTACGCTGATTAACATGAGAGTTACATGAGAGCTACGCTGGTTAACATGAGAGTAACATGAGAGTTACGCTAGTTAAAATGAGAGTTACATGAGAGCTACGCTGGTTAACATGAGAGTTACATAAGAGTTACGCTGGTTAACATGAGAGTTACATGAGAGTTACGCTGGTTAACATGAGAGTTACGCTGGTTAACATGAGAGTTACATGAGAGCTACGCTGGTTAACATGAGATGATTCATTGATTAATGGGGCTTAACGTCTCATATTGTTAACATGAGAGTTACATAAGAGTTACGTTGGTTCACATGAGAGTTACATGAGAGTTACGCTGGATAACATGAGAGTTACATGAGAGCTACGCTGGTTAACATGAGAGTTACATAAGAGTTACGCTGGTTAACATGAGAGTTACATGAGAGTTACGCTGGTTAACATGAGTTACATGAAAGCTACGCTGGTTAACATGAGAGTTACATGAGAGTTACGCTGGAATTTACATGAGAGTTACATGAGAGCTTCGCTGGTTAACATAAGAGTTACATGAGAGCTACGCTGGTTAACATGAGAGTTACATGAGAGCTTCGCTGGTTAACATAAGAGTTACATGAGAGCTACGCTGGTTAACATGAGAGTTACATGAGAGCTTCGCTGGTTAACATGAGAGTTACATGACAGCTACGCTGGTTAACATGAGAGTTACATTACATTCGTACTAACCTCAGAATGGGTTATCAAAATACTCAGTCTTCGTTTTGTAGATTCGATCTCATTCCAGAAAGCGAATATTTCCTGCGGCGTCTTGTAAGACACGATCGAGTCTAGTTCGCCGTCCGGTAGGGGCGCTGTTGCCAGAGAGAAATGTGCCGACATGATCGACACCTCAATCTTGCTCAAACTCTGTTGCATGTCAATCACATCCGCATTCGATTTGTGATCCTTGGTAACGCTTTCAACTCCCTCTAAACTTTTTCGAATTTCTCCCATCTCATTTGTAGCCTCTTTAATTGAGGATTTTCGTGCGGCCATTGCCAACGAGTCGCGGGTAGTCTCCGGTGATTCTGGCTCTGCTTCAACTGGAGGTTCTGGTTCTTGTTCTTCTTCACATGGGGGCGGTGGTGGGGGTGGAGCTTCTTCTTCAACTGGAGGCGGTGGTTCCGTCACCTGCTGCTCGCCAGTTGCGACACAGGTACACGGCGAGGCCTCTGCTGCTGCGCCTTGTGAAAACTCTTCGAACGTTGCCGCGATCGCCTCTTCATTACTCATGTAAACATGTTTTAACGCACGGATAGCATTACATGTTGACACGATTCTCTTTTCAGTGTCCGATATCTCGTTCACTATTCTTGTCTCGTCACTGGCTAGATACAAGAGACGCGAAAGAATATTGTCTCTGTCGTCGGGACAGTAGCACGCGGTTTGAGCCGGGGGCGAGCACGGGGGCATCATACACGGCGGCGTCGGGGGCTTGGGCATCATGCATGGCGGCGGGGGGGATGGGGGCCTCATGCACGGGGGCGGCGGGGGCATCATACACGGGGGCGGGGGCGACATACACGGCGGCGACGGCGGCCGGAAGCACGGTGGACGGAACATGCAGGGCAGGGCCGAGCAGGGGTCGTCTGTGGGCGACGGGGAGCGACTGCGGCGACGCGCGCCGGTCGACGCCGGTCGCGCCGGACACGCGTAGTCCTCCAGCAGCGGGCAAGGCCGGTGTGGTGACCGCGAGCTCTTTGGCCTCGACGAGGACGGGCTCCTCGGACGCGCGCACGATCGGGGGGGCGGCGGGTCATACCCGCAGCAGCATTCCGGGGGGTCCCGATGGCGGCATGGCGGGGTTCTACACTCGGCTTTCTCCTTCAAAATAATTTGCCATTTTTTCAGCTGCTTCTCCAGAGCCTTTTCTCTGGCTTTTAGTGCATCCTTTTTCTTTACTTGTTTGTGGATGATTTTTACGACGTTCGCATAATCGTCGTCTGACATAAGCGGCATGGCTGCTACTGGTTAGCTACAAATACACCTGAAACAGGAAAATAACTTAGTTAAATTTTTCAAAGGCCTCAACTTAAAGGTTTTAATTCTGACACCAATCGGAGACGCCCAATATTAGCAATAATACAGACAAGTCAGATGGATATATATATATGAAATAATAGGTTCTCGGGTTGCTGTCCACGTTGCTTGCTCTCTTGAGACTGGTTGCTGGCCCAGAAATGGGCCATTGTCATCGTTGGCTGAGAACCGAAATCGGTTCTCAGCCAACGAATCATCCTGAAGATGGCAAATGCGATTTTGCCGAAACGTCGAGACAATGACAATGGCCCATTTCTGGGCCAGCAACCAGTCTCAAGAGAGCAAGCAACGTGGTCAGCAACCCGAGAACCTATTATTTCATCTTCTTCAGTCCGCGAAAACCTACAGAATAACACATATATATATATATATATATATATGCAATCACTCACACGTCTTTAACATACACTGTCCATTCTTTCCACTGTGAGGCAAGGCCCACTAGATCGCTAGTAGCGTGTGCAACGACACCCCACCAGGGGATTTAGTGAACCTTGCTTATGAGGATGTAAAGAACTACATAATTAGAGAAATATAACGATTTATGATAATGTAAGAGGCATGTAAGGGTTGTACCCATATAAGCTTCTAGGAAGTGCAATGTACATAAATAACTTAGCAAAATGAGCAGATATTCGTAGTTCTTGACTACGCACGTAAACCACAGTGGTAAATGTCACATGGCTGTGGGAACTTGCTTTTATATAACACTGCCTTCTAGAAGCTTAGAAGTAAATACACTGTCTTTTGTTTAACATTCATTGTTATAAAGCAGTAGCATGTTTTGTGTGTTTAATAACAGCTCAAGATTAAAGTTTAATATTAAATTCAATCTTTAGTTATTTACTTAATATTATAGTAGTAAATAATATTAAGACATGGTGTCAGAAGTGTAAAAAGAATCTACAACAGAATGGCTGCTCACTATCAACCACCAGGACACTTCAAAGAAGGGCCACACCCAGCAGAGGCTTGGTCCCGATGGCGTCAAAGGTACCTAATTTATTTCGAAGCTGCTGATGTGGATGCTAGGCCCATCAAGAAGCAGCGAGCAGACCTGTTACAGGTGATGGGAGATGATGGAGTTGATATCTATAATTCACTTACATTCGAAGAAAATGATGATGATTTAACCCCGAAGGTCATTTTAGATGCAATAACTCGTCACTTTGAACCTTTTAAAAACCTAACATATTTGAGGCATTTGTTTTTCACAGAGATACAAAATCCAGAACAAACATATGATCAATATCTAGTAGTTTTAAAATCTAGAGCAAAAGATTGTGAGTTTGAGCATCTCAAGGACTCTCTTATTAAAGATAGATTAATCATAGGGATTCACGATGAAACGATGCGACAGCGTCTATTAAAAGATCCAAACATGAATTTGGTTAAGGCAATGAATCTGTTACGGGCAGATGCCAGTTCAAAGTCACAAGCCAAAACCATGCCGGAAGCTGAAGAACATACCAACCAGAAAGACTAGTAGCCGTGTTACGTCTTACTCTGGGCATCAAATTCCACTTGAAGGTATATGTACTTTACGATGTAAATCAAGCTCAAAATCAGTTATAAATATTGATTTCTACATAGCCGACACATCCCCGCCAATTTTAGGCATTGCAGCATGCGAAGACATGGGCTTGGTCAAACGTTTGCATACAGTTACAACACCCATAGATTTACAAATACCTTCAGCCGAGCAGATAGTGGAGGAATTTTCAGATGTATTCGAAGGGGTTGGCAAATTGCACAGTACACACAAGATACATATTGCAGACAATGCAATCCCTACCATTGCAGCACATCGTAAGATACCATTATCATTAAAGTCTAAAGAAAAAGCAGAAATAGCACGTATGGTAAAAGAAGGCATTCTTGTGAAAGAAGATGGCCCCTCAGATTGGGTGCATCCAACAGTGCTAGTTTCTAAACCTAATGGTAAAATCAGAGTATGCATGGACCCCAGACCATTGAACAAGTACATAAAACGTGAACACTATCCTATGCCAACAGTCACAGATATATTTTCGGAACTAGAGGGAGCAAAGTTTTTTACGGTTTTAGACGTTTCGTCAGCATTTTGGCAAATTCCGCTTGATGACGAAAGTTCCAAGCTTTGTACTATTGCAACCTCAACAGGTAGATACCGTTTTACTCGCCTTCCCTTCGGATTGAATAGTGCACCCGAAATTCTACAGAAAGAGATACATAACCTCACAAATGGTCAAGAGGGCGTCTGTAGCTATATGGATGATTTACTAGTGTACGGGCGAACTCAAAAAGAACATGATGCAAGATTAGCAAAGTTGTTAATGAGAGCACGAGAATTGAACTTCAAATTTTGCAAAGAAAAGTTACAGCTCAGTGCACAAAATGTCAAGTTTGTAGGTCATCAGATTACATCAAATGGCGTCGCAGTTGAAGATCGAAAGACTGAAGCAATAACCAAAATGCAACCTCCACAAAATAAAGAAGAATTGCAAAGGTTTTTAGGCATGATAAATTATTTAGCTCGTTATGTGCCAAATCTTCAGTCTTGGGTAGTAACGTAACGGAAGTAACGCGTTACTGTAACGAAATTACTTTTTCAGTAACGGAATCGGTAACGCCGTTACAATGATTTATTACTAACGAGTAAAGTAGCTTCATTACATTTGTACGTGATTTTTACGTTACTAACGCGTTACTTTTCGTTAGGTTACAGTTACAGTACTGCTTCAAAGAACGTATTAAAAAATTTGCCGAAAATATAAACTTTCTCAAATAAAAGTTCCTTTGTCAAGATAAGGATCGCGTTACTTGAAAAGTTCAAAGAAAAACGACCGCCTACCCTAACCACATATACAGCCGCAGTACCCGAGCAAGTGACTCCCGCAAGTTACTCCCGACGAATTCGTCTCCCAAACAAATTTATTTCTTGTTAGAGAATAACGAGTGTGATTAAGGGATACTGTCTGGTTTGCTCTACGACGAACAGTTGCCGAGATAATCGAAAAAAACCTAACCTACCTAACCTAACATTGTGCATGGGCTTGCTGCCGTGTTCACCAAGTTCTCGATTTCGCCACCAGTCGCGAAAAAATTAAACATCGCATCAATGTTCTCAACTTCAACATATAAAATTGCACATCGATCTTACCTAAATATGTGTATTAAAATGGTTTTTGTATATAGTTGTCTAGGATCTAAGATATTAAGAGTTGAGAATAATAAATTACTAGGGAAGGTCATTGGTTGATTTAAAATAACTTTGAGGATTCTTTTTTGTGCTGTGAGTATCTTCTCCAGATGAGTTGTTTTACAACCACCCCAACCAATAATTCCATATTGTAGAGTAGTTTGTACAAGTGCAAAGTAGATTGTTCGTATTAAGTGATAATTTAAAATATTTCGAAGTCTGTAAAAGATATATGTCATCTGGCTTAGTTTATTTGTAATGCTTTTGGAGTGAGTATCCCACCTAAGATGACAATCAATGATAATACCAAGGTATTTGGTGTTGTTTTCCCTGTTGATTTGGGTGCACAGCATCCTATCCTACGTTGATAAATAAAACACTGGTAACCACGTTTCAGAATGCATCTGCATTTACAAATAATTTGATGACATACCAAATTCGACCTTATCCTATTTATTTGATAAGATCGCAAAAGTATTACAAAAGTAACGTCATTACTTTTCGGGAGGAAAAGTAAAGTAATGCCATTACTTTAAGACTGAAGTAATTAGTAACGTAACTTCATTACTTTTAATGAAAGGTAACGAGTAAAGTAATGTCACTACTTTTCAAAAGTAATTTACCCAAGACTGCAAATCTTGCATCGAAGACATATTAGGTACCTTCGACAACTTTTGAAAAAGGGAAATGAATATGTGTGGACACCAATACAACAAGAAATGTTTGAGACCTTGCAAACCCTTATAAGTAAAGCACCAGTATTGGCTTTTCACAATAAACAATTGCCAATTACACTATCAGTTGATGCTAGTCAGTACGGTCTTGGAGCTGTACTTTTACAAAATGAACGTCCTGTGGCATATGCGTCAGTTGCACTTACGCCTGCGCAAATGAATTATAGCCAAATAGAGAAAGAATTCCTTGCTATTACATGGGGAAGTGAACATTTCCACTTTTACTTGTATGGTCGAGACTATACTGTACAGTCTGACCACAAACCTTTGTTAGGATTGGTGGAGAAACCAGTAGAGAAATTGTCACCTAGACTGCAACGACTTCTGGTACGCTTTATGAGATATAATCCTAAGATAGTTCATATCCCTGGAAAGCAGTTGAAAACAGCCGATACTCTGTCTCGGGCTCCTCTCACTGAACGATTTGTTAATACAGATTTTCTTCACGGTGAAGCGTCTGCAGTACACTCCCTGGTAAGCGTCAGTGACAAAAAGATTGAAGAATTTGTCCACGACACAAAAGAAGATGCAGAACTCAAAATCGTTGGGCAATATATCACTCTTGGTTGGCCCCAGAAAAAACCTAAATCTTGCACTTCGGCAGTAAATGCATATTGGCACTGCAAAGATGAACTACATGAAAGTGAAGGCTTGACTTTCCGAGGGTCCAGGCTAGTTATACCGAAAAATCAAAGGAAGAATGTGTTATCAATCATTCACCAAGCGCACCAAGGCGTTAATTCTTGTGAGAAAAAGCTAAACATGCAGTATATTGGCCTGGCATGGCCTCTGAAATTCGTCAGATGGTTTTGTCTTGTCCAACATGTTTGAGTTATTCATCAAGTAATTCCAAGGAACCTCTCCTACAACACGATGTTCTTACACGACCCTGGGATAAAGTTGGTATTGACTTTTGTGAAATAGCACAGAGAAAGTTTATGCTTCTCACAGATTACTTTTCAAAGTTTATAGAAATACGAGAGTTGAAGTCAACCACAGCATCTACAGTTGTCTCTGAATTAAAGTTGATATTTGCAACTCACGGAATTCCTTCAGAACTGATTTCTGATAATGGCCCACCATTTCTCTCAGCAACAATGCAAACTTTCTTCAAAGATTGGGATATCAAACACACAACATCGAGTCCGATGTATCCAGCGAGTAATGGTATGGTAGAGCGAGCAGTAGGGATAGCTAAAGGATTGGTGATCAAGGCAGAAAGATCAAGAAATGACCCTATTATGGCTGTCTTGGATTACAATGCAACCCCTAAGCCAGGCATGCAAGCCCCAAGCGAAATCCTTATGGGTAGAAGGTTGAGAACATTACTACCGACTCCTAATAAACTACTGCAACCGAATTTTGACATATCCAAAACAACCAGATTTCTAAAGAAGAAACAAGTTTCACAAAAACACTATCAAACCAAAACACACCCTTTAAGTGCATTGGCCCCTAATCAACCAATCATGATTCAGGAATCTCCACGAAATTGGATCCAAGGAAAAGTTTTGGAACTTGACAACAGTCCTCGTTCTTACCGTGTTTGTACTTCAGAAGGATCAACTATAAGAAGAAATAGGGTTCACCTTAAACCCATTCCTATAAAACCTACCACAGACCCGGACACAGAACCTGAACCACAAGCAAGTATATCGCAGCAAACTGAACAATCAGGAGGGATAATTGTTTCACCTCACAGGTCTCCTCAGGAAACTCCAGTAGTTAGATCAACCCCAAGTTCTCCGCTGAAAACACCAACCGCTAAGAGGTCTCCTGAAGCTCCGCAGCAAACGACGATGGGAAATAACTCACAATTTTTAAATCCAGAACCACCAGTTCAAGACCAGAATACGTCAGTGCCATATCGAACACGTCGAGGCAGAATAATCAATGCCCCAGTTCGATATGAGGCATAAAAAAAAAAAAAAAGGAACATGTCACATGGCTGTGGGAACTTGCTTTTATATCACACTGCCTTCTAGAAGCTTAGAAGTAAATACACTGTCTTTTGTTTACAATTCATTGTTATAAAGCAGTAGCATGTTTTGTGTGTTTAATAACAGCTCAAGATTAAAGTTTATTATTAAATTCAATCTTTAGTTATTTACTTAATATTATAGTAGTAAATAATATTAAGACAGTAAAGAAACCAGCTCTGAGGCATAGAATAGAGAGTTACAAGTGTGTCATACTGTGTCAATAATAATAACATGACATTGTGAGGGATTCCTTGGTGAGGCTCAGCCGCACTTGCCTCACTTGGCGAGCAGAGCCGCCACTGGTATAAACATACGGCTTTAGGCACGAAGTAATGGCTTTGATATTCTACGTAGCAGTAAACACACCTGAAAGAGCTGGTTTAAAATCCAATGTAAACGTTCAGTTTCGAGATGCACCAGACCTCGTGGTAGTCGCACTATTCCTTCAGAGAGAACATTTCCCTCCTGCAAATAAAATGAACACAAATATGATTATCTATGTTATAGATAGGGACCTGCATATCCGCGGATATCCGCGGGTATCCGCAAGACATATGCGGGTTGGGGGTAAAGTGTTGCGGGTCGGGTGATGGGTTGCTCACTTTTCAGGTGCGGGTTGATGAAAATCGTAATTTGTAACAATATTAAAAAAGGCAATATTTATATTCACTGGTTTTCTGAAAATAAAAGTATATGATCTTGAAATATAAACATATTATTATTCGACGACATTGCATTTCATTCACGGACTGTACGTTTTTGCTTATTTGTATAAGTTATTTCGTTAATAGTTCTCCACGTCCGAGACATATTTCCACTTGATTGTATCGTTTTAGTTTTAGTTAGTGGTTATCAAGGTTTTATTTTATATTGACTGGAATTAGGTTTGGCTTGTTGTTAATGTTCAGTGGGGTTAAGCGCGTGAGCTCTAATTATTTCAGTACATTTGTCTGTAGCTGGATTAGCGTCGTTTGTCTCTAGTATACTTTGCAAGTTTTCTCTCTCAGATTTATAGCGAAATACTGATAAATATACCGTCACAGTTCAATAGTTTAGCTGGGGAATGATAGCACAAATATCCTGGAATTTGAAATTCATTTTCTGCGTTATGACTGATGTGTTTCTGTTAAAATAATTACGTCTAGGGGTATATTCATGTCTTGTAGTAAAACCATCAGTTCGTCGAAGTATTTTCTTATGCTTTTTATATTAAAATGAATAAAGTTCAAATCTGAATTAGAAAAAACTGCATTAGTTAAGGTATGACAATAAGATTATTGTTTCGAGTACTGTGGGGACGGAGCAAAGTCTCTGAATGACGTATAACCAACTGAATTGTATAGCCAACTGAATTGTATAGCCAACTCCCTATATAATACAAATTAAAACTAAACGTCGACAAAAAATAACTGGTTACCAAAAGAATATAACATCTGATTGGTTAATTCTCTGCTGGAATGGAATGGAATGGAATGGAATGGAATGGAATGGAATGGAATGGAATGGAATGGAATGGAATGGAATGGAATGGAATGGAATGGAATGGAATGGAATGGAATGGAATGGAATGGAATGGAATGGAATGGAATGGAATGGAATGGAATGGAATGGAATGGAATGGAATGGAATGGAATGGAATGGAATGGAATGGACATATTACTCTCACCTTTTCGATGCGTTCATGGTACGAGTATTGACGAGAGCGTGCGTGACATTACTCCTGACCTGGGAACGAAGAAATAAACCATGTAAGTGTTCAACTCGGGTAATTACTATTGCGTGTTGTTTTCACGTATGTAGACTTTGTTAAAGTGTATGGAAGATACGAGGGGGTACCCAAAATTAACCGGAATCGCGTTGTGGGGAGCGGAGCTTTCTTAGTACGCGGTTCTCTCGCTAGGAGAGGGTAAAGCGACTCCTCCCGACTCAGTCTGCCAAGCAGCGTTGCTTGGGAAAGTTTGTGTTTGGCCTGTGTGAATTATTTCGTGAAAGCTGTTTTGCCTGCTCCTTGTTTTGTTTTAAAAAAATCGCGCAATTTTAAAGTAAATTAAAAAATTCGCGCAATCGAGCTTCAAAATCGACAACGCACCATTGAATAAATCGAGAAGTTGTCTGGAGTGACTTGGAGCTCGGTTCAGCGAATTTTATCGGAAATCGAAGAATTTGGGGATGAGTTAAGGGTCGCTGAAAACATTGTTCTGTAAACAAGTTTACCTAGTTGCAGGTCACCTCATTGCCTGTGACTGTGAGGGAGGAAGTACAAACACACAGAACAATATGTTCGTTTCTTAATCATAGTGCTATGAAGAGAGACGAGAAAGTGGTTTAAGATCGAAAGAAGAGAAGGGAACAAGTGTAGGCCTAGGCTACCACCAAGGTAGGCCTATGTCGATCTGTGAGCTAGCGGCCTAGCGGCTAACTACCATTGGCACTCGTATCGGTTCTTTCAGTGGCATGGCTGACATCCCAGTCTAAACACGTTAGATGTTTGAGCAAACCCAATTGGAGCAATTTAGTCTTGCATCAAATTTGTTTCCAGTTCACAAGTAGGGGTAGGCCTATAGTTCAACATCTACATGGGAACGAATGTTTGAGTAATTAATAATAAATTTGTAGAAAACCTGCTCAGGGAGAATCCACAGGTGACAAACTATAGGTACCGCCGTACCGGTATTGTGGAACGTAACGGTATTGTGAAACGGAGGTCTACCGGTATTTGGAATAGTTTGGAAGGAATGACCGAGGGCTGATAGTATGACTCAATCCCAAAATTTGCCTTGTGACTGAGTAAACCTTCAGTCAGGATTGTCGGTGGCCGACATCGAACCGGCGACCTCCCGAATTAGTCTCGCGTCTTACCGCTGAGCCACATATAGCAGACGTATAGGCCTACAGCATTCATTAACGATTAACGGCAATAATGTTACATTATTATTACATATTGTATGAAATTTTTATTTGTATGACTCAGTCCTAGGCACACCTTAAAACAAACCTTCAGTCAGGACTGCCGGTGGACGGTATCGAACTGGCGGCCTCCCAATTTGTCTCGCGTCTTACCGCTCAGCTACCCTTAACGGTAGAATTTGTTAGCATGTTTTATATGTAGCAGACGTATAGGCCTACAACATTCCTTTATTTAAGGATTTGCGGCAAATTTGATTTGATTTGATTTCATTTGATTTGATTTGATTTCATTTCATAGCTGTATGACCACAATACAAGATTGTATGTAGCCTACATTGTCAAGGTGGGACATCGAGCAACTTTAACGAGAGCCACCAAGAAATACTTCCAATTCGGGTGGTGGTTTTGGTTGGAACCCATTAAGCACTAAAACAGAGTTCCCATAGAGAAAAGTAGCGCTGACCGATGCTAGGTAATAATAATAATTTTTCGTATAGGAATACCTGTTATATAGGGTGCACACCAGCTTTACCTGATGTGCCCCTCTTCAGGTGACTAACTAGGTTATTATAGGGTGTTTGGATAGTTGAGAAGGAATGTCCGAGGGCTGATAATATGACTCAATCCCAGCATTCGCCTTTTCGACTGAAGAAAACCTCGGAAAAAACCTTCAGTCAGGACTGCCGGTGGCCGGAATCGAACCGGTGACCTCCCGAATAAGAGTCTCGCATCTTACCGCTGAGCCACCTCTATGCTAGGTAGGCTTTGTAGCAATCAATACACATTACATACATTATACATTGTCTTACACTTATTACATAGACTACATTACAGTGCATTTCTATAGGAGCTAAATATTGAATGGCGTTATCAAATCAATGTAATGTGTATACAATAATAAAGCACTCCCCCCTCAAAACGTCGATGGCCCACATAAATTTTGACCTGCAAACAATCAACTACGATTCCGTGTACGAACTGACAACTCTGTGGCCATCGAGATGATTTTTGATAACAAGTTTTATAGGAGTGGCGTAAAATAATTGAGATTTTCGTACCAACCTGAGAAGTGATCCATGATTGTAATTCCTTTTTTGTATACTTGAAGAAAATTTAGAATTTGTAATGATTCAGTCATAATGCAAGCCAAAAGTAGTTGTAGTGAAATGTGGTTGTCATTTAACAATCAGCCATTTGTTACATGTTTTATTTTGATGCTCTGCCTTCTTAAAATGTGCGACCTCGAAAAATAAGATCACAGCCCCAAATATAATAAAAAAAACAATCTTTAAAAGTTATTTAGTTGAAGCAGTAGTAGTAGTAGTAGTAGTAGTAGTAGTAGTAGTAGTAGTAGTAGTAGTAGTAGTAGTAGTAGTAGTAGTAGTAGTAGTAGTAGTAGTAGTAGTAGTAGTAGTAGTAGTAGTAGTAGTAGTAGTAGTAGTAGTAGTAGTAGTAGTAGTAGTAGTAGTAGTAGTAGTAGTAGTAGTAGTAGTAGTAGTAGTAGTAGTAGTAGTAGTAGTAGTAGTAGTAGTAGTAGTAGTAGTAGAAGTAGTAGTGGTAGTAGTAGTAGTAGTAGTAGTAGCAGTAGTAGTAGTAGTAGTAGTAGTAGTAGTAGTGGTAGTAAGCTCTCTTCTGCGGCTGGGCCTTATGTGTTTGGCGGGGCTAAGCAAATAAACTATTAATATTAAGAAATACATTAATTTAATAAAGTTACTAACATTATATTTTGTATGGTAACAGCAAATAAAAAAAATAAAATAACATCAATCTTTTCAAACTTGGGAAAAACAAACTAAAAAAATCATCCAGTCATCCCTACCCCCAAAGAGAAATAACGTAAGTAGAAGTGATAAGATTAATAACCCGATGATACAAGAATGTAAATGTTTTCTTCTCATCCAATTAATTCGTATGAAGTCTCATCATTTTATTTTTAAATAAATGTAAATAATTAGTTTTTTAAAAGTCGTTAGAACGAAGTAGTATAGAGGAGCAAAAGGTATCTCGTGCGCCTTTCGTGAAAGAGTATTGCGGTAAACGGTGTTCTGTTAAAGTGCCCGTTCACCTCTTTAGCAAGTTGTTCTCTATCTAAAGTTTAACCCTAAATACCAATGTTTGGGTGTATATCACGCGGCCTATACCATCAGGTATTCTTTGTTTATTCGCGCAACTTGTTGTTCGAGGTGGACATTCTACGTCATGTGACCCATGTTGCCAACTCTGCGCTGCGTCTCCAGCCGGAATTGGAAAGAGGGGTGGTATTGAAGATCTGTGGTTGGCTGAAGACATCATTGGAGGGAGAGCACTTGGTCTGACGAGATACTTTGTTCAAATGAAAGTGGTGCAGAAGGCGCGTGGTCAAGCGGATAGATACAAGATTTGTAACAACTCACTGGAAATGTGTTTATATTTTTCTTCAATTTGCGAAATGATAATAGTATTTGTCAAGATAAGGAATATAATTATAATAATTTTGTCAAATTAAGAAATAAAGTTACTTGCGCCGAACAGGTTTTCACAAAGACCTCAAGTAAAATTTCACAAACTTACGTTTGTTTGATACATCTTGGTGAAAATTCTTCTTGTTACAGATATGTCGTTACATTAGACTACGACGTAAAATGTACTATTTGACGTATTTGTGTTAATTTCTATTTGACCTGCCATTTTATATATTGCTATAATGTGAAGAATAAAACGGTTTCTATTGTAGTGGACGGAAAATTTGAAACGACTATACACATGCGCTTGGCTGGATACTTTTCGCCCAACCCTCTAGATGCGCGAGGCAAGGTCACACTCACACGACACTCCGGGGTAAGGTGTTGCCAAACGTACAACGTTGAGCGGGCTGCATAAAACATTTAACCACTAATTACGTGGAACTCGAATCATTTTCGGTGAAACTGTTATTGAATATGTGTTCTATATACCAACTTGAGTGTCTTGGTACACATTGCAGTAAGAGGTGAACGAACACTTTAAGGCATTTTATACGAGTATTTTGCACCTACCTGGCACATCCTGGCACGCTGCAGAGGGCGCCAGGAGCGTCCTGACGTCATAGACACGTTTTTATTAATAACGTTTAAACGGTTTATGTCACAGAAAATATCAAGAGGACAATTTTATGAAGTCATACTATACAAGTATGTTGAACTTATCTGGCACATCCTGGCGCGCTGCAGAGGGCGCCAGGAGCGTGTTGAAGTCATATACACGTTTGAACTAATAACGTTTGAACGGTTCATGTCACAGAAAATATGTGGGGAACAACAAACAAACTGTACTGTCTATTCACTAAACTGTGCTCAGTGTCTGAGCTTCGATGAAGCATGTTTCACAAAAACGTATTGCCAAGCAAATAAACTTCCACCCACCAAAGCCGCACTTCTCCAAGCCATACTGAGTGCTCACCATCAATGCTGGGTGTGGACCCTATCGACTTATTACCCAAAGACTGCGGATGGCTACTTGAGTACAACGAGTATGTGTGGCAGTCATGACAACCCTCGAACCTGCACCGGCCGCCGTCATTCAACAAGTCAAGTGCAACTACTTAAAATCAAGGTGTGTTTCTAGATACAATTGCAAAGCAAATAACGAGGTGCACCGAGCTTTGTGGCTGCTCTACTAAGGACGAGGAACAAAAGTGTTTGAATACCGACAACACGGGAGATGAGGATGAACACAATGATGATGAAGATGAAGAGAACTAGCAAACATGAGTTTTACTAATCAATCTATGAATAGTAACTAGTATAAAAATAAGAATAATAATTATTATTGTTAAATAACAGATATCCATGGGTATTATGGGATCACGATGACTATAAAGTCCTTCACAGCGATAAAGTTACAACTCCCAAATAGTAATAAATAAATATTACGATGAGGGTTGACCTTCATTTCGTATACACATCTAATTATTATTATTGTTTATCAATATATCCCTTAAATATTACATGATTACCCTATTGGTACATACCAATCGATTTGTCTTTAAATTTGATGATTTCTGTGACATGAACCCTTCAAAAGGTATTAATGAAAACGTGTATGACGTCACGACGCTCCTGGCGCCCTCTGCAGCGTGACAGGACGTGCCAGGTAGGTGCAAAATACTAAAATAAGATTCCGTAATAGAATTGTATCCTAGATATTTTCTGTGACATGAACCGTTCAAACGTTATTAATTAAAACGTGTATATGACGTCACGACGCTCCTGGCGCCCTCTGCAGCATGCCAGGATGTGCCAGGTAGGTGCAAAATACTTGTATAGTATTTCATAGTAGATTTGTTCCCCACATATGTTCTGTGTCATGAACCGTTCAAACGTTATTAGCTCAAACGTGTATATGACGTCACGACGCTCCTGGCGCCCTCTGCAGCGCGCCAGGATGTACCAGATAGGTTCAACATACCCGTATAGAGTATGACTTCATAAAATTGTCCTCTTGATATTTTCTGTGACATAAACCGTTCAAAAGTTATTAATAAAAACATGTCTATGACGTCAGGACGCTCCTGGCGTCCTCTGCAGCGTGCCAGGATGTGCCAGGTAGGTGCAAAATACTCGTATAGAATGCCGTAACAGAATACCGTTTACCGCAAGACTCTTTCACGAAAGGCGCACGAGAACTAAAATCTTACCTTTTGCTCCTCTACTTAAGTGTTTTAGCATTGAGTGAAGATAAACAAGCAGCTATCACAGTTGCTGTTAAGTAATCTTCTGGAATATCTCCCCACCCCTAGATCAGGGGCGCCCGTTGTCGCTAGGTAACAATTTCATGCATGCTATCTTCCACAAAGAAAACAAATCCTTAGCGACACCGGGCGCCCGTAGGGGTAGGGACGACAAATAGGTCAACCCCTACACCTAGGGGCACTTGTTGCTATGGATTTGTTTTCTATATGGGAAATAACATGCATGAAACTGTTACCTTGCTAACAACGGGCGCCCCTAGGTGTAGGGGACGACTTTGAGTTTCAACCTAAGCAACTAATTTCTAATGGAGAGCTATGAAGGGCAAGCCAAGGTTAGGCATCTTCGCTTGGCGTCACCAACATAGGCCTATTACTACGCTATTATTTTATTTTCGATCTTATGTGATGGCTTTTCGTGTGTGTTTTTATATCCGCTGATACAAAACATTAAGAAACTCCGTGGTTGTGATAAAAGAAAAACTTCGTACACTCAAAAGATCGTATTCAATGACTTTCCCGAATGTGGTACGTTAATAAATAAATAACATATTTAAAAAGAGGTTACCTCACTAAGGTTACTTTTGCATGCACATAATTTATGTTTTCAAAGAGCGAGCTGGCCACGACAAACAAATTTAAAAAATAATGCAAACATATTTATTATACAGTCACCTATTATGGATATTTTCTTGACATACATGTGTGTCCGCATTTGAGTAAACATTAGACATATGAATTAAATGGCATCACGACATTGTGTATCAACAAAATAACGACATGTGACATCTTAAAATGCAGCTGCATTCTCTTCCGTTGATTTACTGCCAGCTCATCCGTAAGAAACACGGTAAGCTTTAAAATGTCCAGTATAGACTGTAGCACCACGCGATTTATTTCATCGGAATTTACCGCGGGATTTCCCGATACTTGTGTGGACTGCACCAACAGTGATTGGAATGAGCCCTCACCACGCATGACAACAGACGCGCTATAATGGTATCACTACAATCCTGGAGGCATGAGAATGAGATGCCACTAGACTGGTAGTTGTCACGTGTGTCACTTCACTATTACATAATCCATGAAGAAACCTCCTTGCAAGTTAACGCGACGAGACTCTGTAGGCTACATACGCTGATAAGTCTATGTCTGCATGGACGCACCGCACTGCACTATACCCCAAGTAAAGTCTTCGGTATATTCAGTAGGCCTCAATATACTTGACAGACTGTGGAAAGTGGTTTCAATCTCACACTCGAGTAGATTCGACTTCATTATACGATATATCGTTGAATTGAGACCTATACTCCTCCAGAAGTAACCTTACAGACGCTGTCGTCATAGACTAGGGTTTCGTGACCGAGCAGCGAACCGTGGTCGCTAATACCGACATTTGATTGGTCACGAGTCACTCGTCTATATGGCAAACGCATCGGTAGGGTTGTTTCGGGGCGAGTACATCTATACCCACAGCAAGGTTAAGTTGATCTCCTATAGTGTGTGCTCACCCCTCCGACAACTTGTGAGTTCGACGAGCATTCACCTGGGAATTTCTGGCTCAATGAGTAGGCATTTGTATATGGTCCGCTTTAGTTACCTTTAATATAACGACTTTATACGATTGATATATTTTATAAAATAAACTGGTATCTGTATACGTGTCTCGAGATAGCCTTACGGACGCTGTCGTCATGGACGATTGAACTCGTGGCCAATCTGCGATTGGTATTTGAAAATTGGAGCTCGCTGGTCGGCCACGAACCACAATCGTATATGCCGATAACGTGTGGAAGGTTGTTTCAGGACGCGTAATGTAACTTTAACATTTGAAAGACTTGTTAGCTGAATTATGAAAATTAAAGTTTAGTCCTCTGTTCGTTTGATTCGAAGCACATTAGTCCTCTAGGCCTACAAGTTTCTCTGCCATGGCTGTGTCGAGTGACGTGTTCCTGTATCTCCCCCCGACGCCCTGGTCCTTGGAGAACTTCAGGCACACCGGGAAGAAGCCCTGGGGCACCGTGTGGACGCTGGGTCTGAACCACCCGTACTCTTGTGAGGTGGTGCGGTAGAACGGGTGGATCGGCGGCTGCTGTTGACACCCGTAGCCGACAAACCCGCTCGGGTTTTCGAACCTGAACGGGAGCTTGGTGGTCTTGTAGTAGTCCGAAGTTACCGGCCCATCGGGCTGTGGCACTCCGCAAGGATCCTTCTCAAAGATTTCAGGACTGATTTCACACCGCTTGATGCAACACCGCACTTCGCCGGGGTCGTTTCCTTCGGCGGACGAACACGCGCCCGGGATCGCGACGGGACCCGTGTTTGTACCGGGGGGCTCTTTGCATTCTGATATCTGGGGAGGTCTCGTGTCCTCGACCGCATCTTCTGGCGGTGAGCAGACGGCAAAACTAGCCTGACCGATGGAAGGGTCGGCGGCTGCCTGTGGAGGCACGCAGACGACAAGACCTTGGGCGTTGCTTCCGTCGTTGATGGGGCGGCCTCCTTCCCCGCACGGCAAGAAGCCTCCCTGCCTGTTGGCTCCCTCGACAGGAGGGCCTGCCGACCTCGAGTCACCACTTGGCGGACACAACGGACGCTCCGACGGATGTGGTTCTTGTTCGCTTGGACAGAGGGCACGAGCAGCCATCGCCGCCGCCATTCTCTCCGCGCACTCCGACGCTGTCGGTGGACTGATGACACTGTTTACATCTGGACATGAGGACACTGCACACTCCTTTTTTAGTTCTGAGGATTCCTTGTCACGAAAAGGCCTCGCACAGAACTCGGTCCTCGTAGCTTCTTCGTTAGTCATTTCTATGTAGGATTATAACTTTATCTCGGATAAATGGTGACTCAATATAGCAGAGCTACTGTATAAGATTTGGTGGAAAATTGAATAAACAGCACATGTGATGTTTTTATCACTGCCTTGTTGTTGTAGTTGGTAAAGTAGGCTATTTTGTTGCAGATACCCAAAGTCTACGATAGAGTGCGTCTTATCTTAATTAATAGGGTGTGTTCCACGTTACACCGGTCGGGCCCGGACCCAACCAGCCCAATCCGTTATTCTTCGTGGTCGACGCTGGTCGAGACGGGTTCCCCAAATCGACCGGTCGTGGGGCGATCGAGACCAAGACCACGGTCTCCGGAGACTTGAGTAGGGCAGCAGCTCTGATCTTGGCTTAAAAAGTGCGCACGTTATGAAATGTATATAAGCATTATCAATCACAATACGCCCCAGACCAGACTTTACATTTACAACGCATTTAATACGGTACAGTCGTTGTCGTTGTCTCCCTTATCAGAGGCGACCAATCACGTGACAACAAAGACCAGTCTTGACCGACCCAGATACCTAGCGATTATTGCGGAAACTTCGCTTGGCGGGAATCAAGTAGGCCTTGGTTCTTATGACCCACACATCAAGAGGGCGGAGCAGGAAAATAGCTGATTGTTGAATAACCACACTTTTTCATTCACCTAGTTCATGCTTAAATATGGCATTAAAAATTCTAAATTGTTTCTAATTGGTAAACAAACAGTGAATAAAATCATGGATCACCATCAGGTTTGTAAGACAACTCATGGGGTTTTCTCATATAAATGCAAAATGTTAATTGAATTAGGCTAGTTGAATTTCAAGAACAGCGTTTTAAAGGGATACATACTTCAAACAAGAACACGTCAAAGTTTCTGAGTAGGCCTACGTTTAGCTTGCAATCCGAACTCTACATATAATAACAGGTATAGGTGGTATTTCAGAATAGCATGATTGCAATCAGTGGCAGATTTAGATACTATAGAGACATTTATTCTGGAAGTGGCCGTTCCGGATTATTAGGTAGATGTACTTGCAGTTGCAGACGTGTTCATGCTTTTGAGGCTGAGTCCCAGCCGCTGGCTGGTGGCGAATGGAAAATTTTGCGAAATTCTCTTTACAAGTGCTCGGAAAATTACATAAGATCAATCCAATATTAATTCAGCCAGATTTTAGTGGATAGATGATTTGTACTGGTAATCTAAATATTATAAAGATGAAGGGGGGGGGGGGGGGTGAACAGATTAAGGGTGCCTAGATTTACAGTCCAAAAAAGTGGGACGATTACGAATATTTCATATAACCGTGTTTAATGCTTGAATATTTTATCTTGTCATCAAAATAGCATTTACATGTGTCTACTACTCTACTATGATCTAATGACAACGGAAGTTACACAGTGTCAATATGAAATACTATTAACAATGAGTAGGCTATGCAGTCCGGGCGGTCCGGTGGTGACGGTCCGCCTTACGGTACCTACGTCCTGGATCTAGTGACCAAGATCGACTTGTTCTCCTGGTGGAGAATCGGCGAAACCTCCGAAACCACCATATTTTGTAACAAACCTACCACACACGTACTTTACTTTTGTGATACCTGGTAAATTATAGATATCATGTGTTCCCTGTTCACAATGGATTTAAAACTTCAAGTTGTCAGCCTACAAAATGCTTTACCTGAACTTGTATTCTTATCGAGTTTTTAACCACATGTTAGTAATCGCATACACTTTATTTACAGGAGGAACATCTTTCAAATTTGAATGCAGGGTTTCCAGTACACCGCTGAACGGTTCCACTGAAGAATTATTTACATATTTCAGGTGCGTTGGAGTCACACAATGTTTTTGTTTCTGGTTTATATTTTGAAAGGGATATTCATTCGATGCCAATCGTAATAATTCATTGCGTAGTTAATTAATACACAGGTGAAAGGTTTAGTTCTATAGGCCTATCGCCATTGTATTGTGTTGTGTTTTAAAACAAAGGTTAAGGCACGAGTCTCTCTGGATGAGTAAGACCTATTAGCAACTGTCTAGCAACAACGTAAAATACTATAGACGGAAAAACTAAAAAAACTATCATTTGTATATGTCGATCCTCAGATATGGAAAACATGACTAAAAGATATCATACTTTAAAAGCAGGCGGTTAGAAAATTAAAGAAAACGCGATTTTTTAGCTTGTTGCTACCAAGTAGCACCGAGCAACTTTTCTCATGGTAATTCCCATTTAAGAAAAATGTTGCCTCGAGATAGTAAAACCACCGCTAAAATAGAGCACTTATCAAAAATCGATCAAGAAGTTTAATGTGCATCGTTACTCTACCGATAACATGCTTCTTAGTACGAACGTGTACTTCTACAAAATGCCCTGCAATTAATTTTCTTGTGACTTGATGTGTAGAAAAGTTGCAATCTGTTTTGAGCGGCACTGTCCGCAGTCGCCGAGTGTTGTGGCTGGTCTCGTATAACACAATGAGTGCTCTGTCTATCGGGAAGGCGCTAGCGAGCTCAGAACCGATACAGCTGTACTACGCTTTAGAAGAAAAATGCAGCAGAGCTGGCGAAGTGAATCTTATAGAAAAGCTAAATGTTCACTATTTATTTTCTTGCATTGAAGTTGCCAATTTTATTTAAAACATAACTGAATTTCATGTACTTATGACTCATTGGTGATTTTTTAGTTTTTCACCTGACTATTCCTTTAAATGTAGGAGCTACGTAATACGTAGGCCTAATCCTTCATAAATGTCCGTGCAAAATCCACGGCCGAGCAGCTATCAACCCCATGCCGTTCCCCATGCCCAACCCCATGCCCAACCCCATGCCGTTCCCGCCATGATTCAGTCAGTCAGAATATTGGGAATATTTCAAGTAACTGTGGTGTAACGTATTCAATTTTTTAACGATATTGCTACAAAACTAATGAGGTTCAATCCACACCGAAATTTATTATGTTTCAAATTTCAACTTATCGGAATCGGTTTACACCAGAGATCTGACTAGGCTAGGCTAGGCTAGGCTAGAATGCGTCAAGCTGCGTTTTTTTGAGCAGCCGGCTAGCTAGCTTTTGGCTGGCTACGTTTTTTCAAACAGCCCGGCTAGCTTTCTCTTAGCTGGCTAGGTTTTGTCAAGCTGCAGGCTGGCTAGCTTTGGTCTGGCTCGTTTTATCGAGCAGCCGGCTAGCTAGCATCTGGCTGGCTACGTTTTTTCAAATAGCTGGCTAGCTTTTTCTTAGCTGGCTATGTTTTATCGAGCTGCAAGCTAGCTAGGTTTTGGCTACATTTTTGCGAGCTGCAGGCTAAGTTCGCTGGCTAAGATTTTCGAGTAGCTGGCTAGCTAGCTTTCGGCTGGCTACGTTTTCTCAAGCAGCTTGTTCTTAGCTGGCTGTCTTTCTAGGTTGTGGCTGGCTGCATTTTTGCGAGCTGGCTAAGATTTTCGAGTAGCTGGCTATGTTAGCTTTTGTTTCCCAACATGTGTTCGTCCAGCAGTATTTTACGTGTTTCGTTTCCCTCAAAGGGACAATGGACCTTGTTTATTCACACTTTCAACGCAGATAATCTTATTGTACTCCCAATACCGCCTACCGCCTAATAGCCGCCTGGCACAATAATTGACTGCAAGGTTGTCAGTGCAAGTTCGATGGGTTCTTTTCACTGGTAACATCGTAAATTATTTTCATTCACAAAGCATTATTCAAGCATTCAAGTATTATTCACAAGACATTGTTGCTTGCTATTGGGGGTGAAAGAGATATTACGGAGAGAGCGAGGGAGAGAGATACGCATTCTTCGCCAAATACACATCTTGGTATGAAAAAAAAAAAAAAAAAACGCAGGAAGCGGTCACCGCCCAGGCCGATGTCGGCAACAACCCGTCTTTTCATACTGGATGAACTACCGACGTCGAACATTGTATTGCAGGATCTAACCAAGATAATAGCGGGATGTATGTCAACCCTAGGGGAGGGGGGGTTGAGAGGCGTCTTGCGCTTTCTTGTTTTCTGTAATAAATATCACCTTTTCTTGTCATCTGCTTGACTTTAAGGAAACCCAAAATACTTACCTCCCCCTCCCCCTGCCAATCTAGCCGGCATAATCTTGTCAACAAGTAGCAGGGAGGATATATGGAAAAGTGCAGTCGCCACATTAGTACAGTAACTACAGACAGGCTATGCAGTTTACTACAACATCGTATTGACTTTTTAATTAGGATGTTCCAAAAAAAAAAGTGGGCGAACGCGTCCGCCCCCCCCCCCCCCCCCCCCCCCCCCCCAGGAAAAATAGTAGGTGGCCGTGTCCACCCTGAAATTATAAGCACAGGCTACCACTAGATTATTACTTTACTCGTTATTAACTTTTTAAACATATAAAGCAAATATAAATAACCGATTGTTTCATCCATAGTAATCACTTTACTTAGCTTTTCAATTCACTAGTTATTCACTAGCTATTCATCACTTAGCTATTCGCAACCTGTCAAATAAGCAGGTTTCATGTTTCGTTGCACCTCATTATTGTAATGCAAGGCTATGATTCTAACATTTATGTTCTTTCTGCCCCGCCTAGCTTCCAGCTAGGCTAGGCTAGGCTAAGCTATGTTTTTCCCATATCAGCTAGCTTCAAGCTAGGCTAGGCTATGTTTTTTTCAACTCCGGCTATCTTCTGGCTGGGCTGGGCTATGTTCTTTGTAAGCCAGCTAGATTCCAGCTCGGCTGGGCTACGTTCGTTTTAAGCTAGCTAGCTTCGAGCTCGGCTGGGCTATGTTCCTTGTAAGCCAGCTACCTTTTAGCTCGGCTACGTTTTTTTTTTAAAGCTAACCGCGGCTAGGCTTGCAGCTGGGCTAGCTTTGCCAGTGACTGGCTAGGCTAGGCTTCGGCTATGTTCAGAAAACAAAACTAGTCGGATCCCTGGTTTACACACTTTGTTAAGATTTAAGATCGTAGACACGTGTGTTCCTACATGTTCTACTTGGGATCGCTACTATTGGCCGGATTTATAAAAGGTCGTCTCTCATTGGATGGCTAAGAATTGTTTAGGAATAAGAGCCAAGTGGCTGTGGTTTCCTTAGCTCTTAGCAAAGTGTGTAAACAGAACTTCAGCAAGCTGAGCTGAAGTGTTGCGGACGAGTAGGAACCAATTAATAATCAACTTTGAAGCAGTGATTTGTATTTTTCAGTTAAACGCGTGATTACAACAATTTGTCACCATGTCAAATAGAAAAGACTTGACCTGCTTGATAGCGATGATCGACAGACAGTTGCAGAGGAAGAAGTCTCTAGAAGCCAGAGAAAGAGCACTTGAGCAGCAGTTGGAGAAATGGAGAAGGCTTCTAAATCAAAGGATGGCTATCGATAACGCGAAGTGCCCGCATGCGTGTCAATACCCGGAGACCCCCCGAAGGGGCTCGTCCCGTCCAAAGAGCTCACACGGACAACGTGCATCCGGGGGGCTCGACTCCATGTTGTGCCCGGCGATGCGGCCGGCGACATCCAACTCGGGCTGCTACTGTCCCCCGCCCCAGTGGAGTCCTTGCCCACCACCGCCACCGCCGCCGCCCAAAGTGCTCTGCCTCTGTTCCACTGATAGCAGAGACACAAACCTAAATCGGATACGCGAGCTCGCCGACGAAGAAATACAGTTAATGACTGACATAGAAGCAACCGAGGCGAGAATCATGTCTACTTGTAACGCTATCTGTGCCTTAAAGCAAGTGTTTGGACTAGATGGTCAGCCAGCAGCAGCTGGTCCGTCAACAGAGCCCAGTCCAGCTCCGGCCCCGTCAGCAGACGAGCCCAGTCCCGCCCCGGCCCCAGCTGAAGGTGGTGCAGAAGAACCTTGTGAAATGCCAGAAACGCCAGTTCCAGAAACCTCGCCGGAAGCTGAAAGCGTACCTTCGAAAATAGCGTCGATTCAAGACAACTTGGACAACGTGGAAGCTGCGGTCCTGTCCTCGCACACATCCCAGGAAACACCGTCGGACGACAGGAGAGAGTCGACCGTCTCCTACCGCGATCCGGAAGCAGTGACCGCTTACTGGAATGAAGTGGACGCCACAAAACGCAGACTTAGCTTACTGGTGAAACACTCCCAGGTAGGCATCACTTTGAAAGTAGTCACGTCAGGTCAGTAGTACACGTGTCACCCAGGTAGTTGCGTGATGTTGCGTGGTTTTCACGCAGCTTTCTGTCTACCCGCGCGTGTGTGCGTGCGTGATTCTGTTCACGTGCTTGCGGGACTATCAGAACAACACATGCATCAACCACTTTAGTTTAAAACCCAATGAATAGCGATTTCCGTTAGTGCAACGCCCCTTGTACTGAGTTTACTTCTTTATTATTATGCATTGCCTTTCTTTACCATTATAAAAACTACCTCAAATTTGTAAGTAGTACTTGATCGGCTCTTGAACTACACCTACGACCCGCGTGCGCATGTGTTTGCAGCAAGAAAGTATCTTGAGTTTCGGTATTGTTTTCCTGTGCAGAGTTGGCATCTTCAACCATTCTTCTTTCTTGCTATCCACTATAAGGCTGCCTCCTTCTCTGTCCTGCTCATTGAGTCAGAGTATGCATTAGTATAATAGCCTCCTCACGGAGTCTGTAAAAGATTGCTTGGTGTTTGTAAATGTATGATCATTCGATATTATCGGTCTATAATGCAGTCATTTTTTCGAATATTGATAATTTTTACTTTACTGTTGTGCATTGATCCATAGTATCGACCACGTCACGTATTCCATGCCGCAAAGCCAAATGAATGTTTGCATTCCAGGCGTGCAAGACTTGCGAGGACACATTCCAGGACACATTTACGCACATCAACGAGGAGCTTGATGCGCTGGCGGAGGAACTACGGAAGCAACACACAAACGTTGAAGACGCCTAGACTCAGAATATACTTCCATCACACATGCTCAGAACACTTACCAACATACAATCGGACAAAGAAGTTAGTAGGCCTATGTGTCTGAACGCTGAAAATTCAACATAATTGCATAGTATTGATATTGCCACTGTTCACTACAATAAAGAAACTATAAACTCAATCAATCTTTATTGTCCATATTAAACAAAAATGTATTGTTAGTAGGTCATGTAGCACCACTAACTACCCACAGAAGTACAGTAGAAACTTGAGCGTGGCCAGAGGCTAGAGGTTTCCTGATTGGTCCAAAATTCCAATGTGAATAAAAATTACTTGCATCTTTTTTGGTCCTTAATGTGCCTTACTGAGTGACTGAGTGAGTGACTGACTGACTCAACAACACACAGCTCAGACCGTTAAACCTAGGAACATGAAATTTTGAAGACACGTAGCTTTTATGACAAAACCACCCACAAAGGAAGGATTTTTATAAATTCTGTCCCTAAGCGGGTGAAAAGGGGGGTTGAATTTGTTTTTCAGCACACATAATATCTCAACAACCGAAGATTTTACAGACGTGAAAATTAGTACTTAGGTTCTCCATTAGAAAAAAGGAAACACATGTTTTACCAATTGCCGAAAATCAAGTTAATGGGGGTGAAAATAGGGGGTTGAATTTTCTTATTATAAGATCGATGTCTCAAAAACCGAAGATGGAAGATGTTTCAAACGTGAAAATTTATACTTATATTCCTCTTAACAAAATACAAAACACGTACCATTTCCCTAAAATCCATTTAAGGGGTGAAAATGGGGTATTTTTTATATCTCAAATACCGAAGATGTCAACAGACGTAAAAATAAAGATTCTCCTTTAAAAAAAATAAAGATGTTTTACTATTTTTCGAAAATCCAGTTAACTGGGGTGAAAAGAGGGGGTAATTTCTTTTTAAAGGAACACCAATATCTCAGAAACCGAAGGTGTTACCGACGTGAAAATTGGTGGTTAAATTCTCTTTTAAAATAAAGGAATGTATGTTTTATAATTTTTGTAAAATCCTGTTAAAGTGGATGAAAAGGGGTGCTGAAGTGGAGGGAGTGGGTGAATTTTGTATCTCTAAAACCGAAAATATTCGATATGTGAACATTAGTACATAGATTCTTCTTCGAAAATAAATAAATCGTATTTTACCATTTTTCGAAAATCCAGTAAAGGGTGGCGAAAAAGGGGATGTTTAAAAAAATGAAGATACCCATAACTCAAAAACCGAGACTGTTACTGCCGTGAAAATTGGTATGTGTGTAGATGTACCTTCAAAAACAAAGTAACACGTGTTAGGCCTACACCATTTTCTGAAAATTCAGCGAATGGAGATGAGAAATGAGTTTTTTTTTCAACATTCATATATCACATAACAGATGATTATAAAGGTTGTAGACTTGTTAATTAAAGCAAAAAAAGAAAATAACAAAAAAAATACATTATGCATAGTATTAACCATCCAAGGGCTCTAAATAAGCCCGGCGGGGCTCCAGACTCTATTATACAATATCAGCCTTATTGTTCTCTTTTGTTTTGTCATTGGCGTTTTTGTACGTGTGCCCTCTTTGGTTAAGCCAATGGACAAGACTGACTATATATAAAACTATGATTAGACCTCATTTTGAATAGTGTACTTCCATTCTATCGAAGTCAGGTGTTGATAACATAAAAAAGTTGCAAATTTTAGATAATAGAGGAATGAGGATAATTCTGCAGGTACATAGACGAACACATATCAGGGACATGTTAGATGTTCTTCAGTGGATGACTGTTGAGCAAAGGTTGGGGCTCAAAGTAGGCCTACTTATTTTTATTCGAAATATTGTTGCTGGAAATTTTAATGTCAACTTTAATGAGTTTTTATGCAAAAACAATGAAGTACATAATTACAAAACTAGACACGCAAATGATTTCCACCTAAAATTACAGTACAAGACATTGTAACGAAAAATCTATTTTTATAAACGGCATCAAACCTTACAATACGCCAAATGCATCAATTTTCTTAAGAATAAATACCCATATAACTTATATGTAAGATTACGTTTAAGTGTATGTATTTTTTTATTTTCAATCTATGATGTATCTTAATTTGAAATTGTAATTTCGATATTTTACTGTGCATTGTATCTATGTAATTTATATTAGCGAAAGCTAATGGTCGGTTTACACACGGGTCTAAGGATTAAGGTTTAAAGTTGGAGCATGCTAAATACATTATAGTGTTCACACACGGTCACTAGGTCTAAGAGCCAGGTCTAAGGATTTAAGAAGTTGGCCAACTTTCAACTCTTAGACCAAGGATTTAAGATTCAGACCCAACCAATCAGATGTCGATGTCACTATCGTTTCGCCAATCGGAGAGCGACTGCATCTGCAGAGCACTCAAAATACACTAGATGCATTCTGGTGGCAAGAAAATAAACTTCTATTAGGAGTGGTTTAGCTGTCAATTTTCATTGTTGTTTTATTGTTGTTATTCATCAATGGCGCTGAAAGGAGGTTGAAAATTGACAGCTAAACCACTCCTAATAGAAGTTTATTTTCTTGCCACCAGAATGCATCTAGTGTATTTTGAGTGCTCTATTATTCAGTGTTTATCAGTGTTTAGCAAAGATCTATGTGAACCGAGAGGCTTAGTCCTTGGATATTAAAACCTTAAACCTAGACCTTAAAAATCTGTGTAAACCGACCAAAAATAAATTAACACTACTACTGCCCGCCATTAGAATCAAATCCAACCAATACTTCACGCTCACGCAGAAGGCGGTGGCGTGACTGACAGCGATTGCGTTTGTTTATTTACCTTTCATCAGGCGTTTGGTATAAAGCAATTTTTGGAAATTAAGGATCCTATAAAGGCTCCTTCAATACACATTAAACGTGTTTTACTTACTTGATGTTATATGCTTATATGCAAAAAGGTAATACACGTTATTTGCTTATTAGTACCCTAGATCTAGTCATAATTTTTGTGCATCCTTAAGGGGCAACATAACCACGATAACCACATTCTCAGTTCTCGGTAGCGAGTCATAAGTATCTTCATCTTCAGAACTGCCTTGAGAATCATCTTTCAATCTATAAGCATTACTTTAGGATCCTCAAGCCTAATATAATATCAACTTATGAATAAATACCGGTCTTCCTAGGCCTAGGCCATTGTGCCTAGGCCCTACCCAGGGGCGGATATGCCCTTGTGAAACCCAGGGCCCAGGCAAATGCCAGACCCCCATTCAAGCCCATCAGATGATGTCTTAAGACGTAGGATTGCTAATATTTCTTGGTATGGACTGTTCACCCGTTGTCCGCAGTTCCTTTGGCTGAATTTTTAATCTGAGATTATGCAGACAAAAGTACAGACTGAGAAAGGCAAGGGTAGGTAGTGTTGGAAAATTTCATGAAATTTATGTTTTTGAAAGTTTCGTTGAAAGTTTCATTGAAAGTTTCATGAAATATTGAAATTTTGTGAAAGATTGATTTTCATGAAAATTTGACGCACTACCATGAATTTAATGCATTTTATTAGGTTGGTATAAAATAGGCTGTATAAAAATAAAGAAAGAACATTTTGACTTAACCTGTCACTCTCAGGGCAGGTATATATACAGACAGATACTACCAATATACTTCTATTTAGTTTTATTAGAGAAATCTGAATATATACGTTTACCACACGAACCAAGTCCGTACTTAGTTGTACTATACATACTCGACAAATCAGCTCCAGTTTCTGTTTACTTTACCACGGATTCTGAGATTATACATTATCTAAATTTAGTAAATATTACTGATCGGCAGAGCGGTATACTTTCAGGCTTGGATACTCGGATACAGGCTCGGATACCTTCTCGGTACATACAAACGTGTTTACCAGGAAAATCTTGTACGAATGCAGTTTGTATGTACCGAATCGTACAGACTCGCCTCGCGTAGTAAACGTAGTATTTTTCTCTTTTACTCGGACTCTGGAGTCTCAAACTCTGTAAAGTTAGGCTCAACTTCACTGTCACTGCCTATGTGACCAATCAATATACTGTATTCTGAATAACTTTAAAAGTAATAAATACTTAACTGGTAACAATGTAGCTATAAAATATCAATCTTTCACGTTTTTTTGATAGTTTCACTTGATGCCTTGAAAGTTTCAATTTGAAACTTTCAAATTCAAACTTTCAAGTTGAAACTTTCAAGACTTCCAACACTAAGGGTAGGGCCGCTGTAACAAGAAAGGTCATGGCTGTACGTACAAATATAATCACTGAGACGTAGAAACTATATTATTTTGTTTCACTTAGAAAATGAGTTATATTCTGGGCAGTAGGAGTGAAGTTCTTACTGGGGGGTAGGGTGCGGGACAGGGCCGTTTTATTTCTCATTGGCAGGGCCTACTTTTTCGCCCAATTTGTCCCTGTAGGCCCTACACTGAATAAGCCTAGAGGCCTACTAGGGCTTACAAACTGGATAATCATTCAGGAAAGTGGTTTTTATAAAATTATAAAATATAGGTCTATGTTTGATTCCCTGTGTGGTGAAAGTAAACAAGCTAATAGCAATGATGAGGTCATGATTTGAACGAAAGGTCATGATTTGAACAAAATATCTTGATTTTCTTCGTCGGTAGGTAAAAGGAGAAGTTGGTGGAAGGTGTTTCGTTCATTATAAAGTCGTTCCACAGCAATCTTGTGGAGGCTGACATCATAGATGAGCGAGGCTTTGCCAACCAAATTGTCAGTATTTGCAAAAGCTCCCGCTGATTCGCTCCGACCCACTCATCTATGAAATCGGAATTCACAAGGTTTCTGTGGAACCACTTGAACATACACAGTCAGAGTTTCAAAAAAAAGCCCTACAGACTGAATGAAATATTATAACCATTATGGTAGCGTAGCCTAGGTATTTTGATAGTTAGTAATAAAATTAATTAGCCGCAAAAGCCATATGGTACTGATTTTAATGTAAGACACAACTTAGAGCATTCGGTATGTAGGGCTTACCAAACCACAGTGCGCTGTTGATTCAGATTTTCGATTTCGAAGCCCATTCTTGATATAGGCCTATATAAGTAATTTAAAAATGAAGTTTGTGTGCGGTTTTTGACGTCCCATTCCTAACTTAACTTAACTGATTAATAATGCATCCTACAAAATCATCGACTGCGTAGTTAGCCTAATTTTAAACAATAAAAATTAAAAAGGACTTTTTAAAAGAACAGCCTTTCTTTTTCTTCTAAAGTAAAGTTATAAAAAGAAACTAGAACTTTTTAAAAGTTCCTTTTGAGGTTTATGAACTGAATCTTTTAAAAGTTCCTTTTAAAAAGGAACTTCCCCAAGTACTGTCACCTTGAAAATGATGGAAACAGATTTTAACTCTAGGCCTACCTACAAAAAATTACTTACAACGTGTTATTTGAAATCGTGTTGTCTAGTAAACGGAGTAAACAACCGCACGCGCTTAATTCAACGTTCATGTTATCTCGCTACGCCCGGCTCATTGCAACAACACAGTTTAATAACACGTCATTAGTAATTTGTTTTTAGGGAAAGCTAAAATTTGTTTCCATCACAGTTTGAAACAAAGTTTAATGCCAAATTCAATCGTCTTATTACAAAATTTGGTCATTTGAAGCCTTATGCATGGTCAGGGTATCACGCATGCTGTTAGCGAGCGGACGATTACAAGGTTTTGTTTCCATCATCATACAAACCTTGCATATCAGAATCAACAAGGACAACCACTTAAAAAAATCACAATGATTCACAGATACCGGTAACGGCGATTTTCACTTATTTGGAAATAGAGCTTAGGCTACGAGACGTGCAAGTGTGACGTTGATTCTAGCATTTAATTTTAATGAGGATTTCCGCCACACGATCGAACCCGTACCGGTCGACGTCACAGACATAAACAAAACCTACGCTGAGGCCGAACGAAGCCTCGTTGAGCTGTGGGACTTTTTCATTAGACTTACGCAAATAGCATCGGCGTCTAATGACTCGGGACATGTATGTTTGGGTTTAGTGGGCCTTTAACATGACATGTTATAGATGAGAAATAAAATTTAATATTTGGATTCTCCTTTACAAATACATTGCCTAAACAATTGTTTTTACATTTTTTTTCAAATCCACTGTTGGGGGGGGGGGGGGGGGGGGGCAGGGGGGGGGCGTTAGACGGGTAAAACCGGGAGGTAAAGAAGAGGGTGTGATTTTGTTTGACGTCAAAATTGGCAATTAAATTATCCTTTTAGAATAAAAAAAACACTATTTTTACAATTTTCTGAAAAATGGTTATATTTTTCATTTTATCTCGCATTGCAAAAAACCATAGGCATCTCTAAAGACCAATTAAGATGGTTGAGGTTGAATGTTCCATTCAAGTTTCCTTGAATTCGTTGATAAAAACGCATCAATGCATAGGAGGATAGTAAAATAAAAAACCAATAGGCCTACTTCACTTCCTCACTGCCTTTGATTCGTTTTTGTCCTTCAATTCAAGTAAACTTGAACAGAACATTGAACCATCTAAAAGCAGCTTCTAAGTTTCTCATTTTGGTACTGGGGAGTAATCAAAATAACAACCCTGCTGAATACTGATCCTTCTTACAAAACCGCAGGATGGTGAATCCTCACTTTTTTGATTTGGTAGGCCTACTAGCATTCTTGAGATCATCAAAAAATTTAAATCTCATGCGGTTTTAATTCAGAGACTATCCCTAGCAGCCTTTCCAACATCAGGTCTTTTGCGTAGTGACTAGGCGCACATTTTGTTTGACGGACCTTGATCCCAACCTATGCCTATTTGGACTTATTTATTTATTTATTTATTTATTTATTTATTTATTTATTTATTTATTTATTTATTTATTTATTTATTTATTTATTTATTTATTTATTTATTTATTTATTTATTTATTTATTTTTTTATATCTGCTCCCTGTGTCCAACAATGAAGTCGGGTAGGGGATAGGAAATTAATCCCATCATATTCTGGCCCCTAGGCAGTGCCTAATTTAGTGCGCAGCTGGACACTTTGCGAAGTTGCAAAAGTCATTTGCGCAGCTGCAATTTGTGATTTGTGATAGAATAAAAAATATACTTCATTTTTATTTTATTTTTTAATCTTATAGAGCTTATGGTGAATCTACCCCCATACATATTTTTTTTAATATGCATAAAGAACACATAATATGGAGTTAGTTTAGTATATTAAAAAAGCTCATTTGAGAAGATCAAAACTAATTTTCAAGCCCATTTTGGAGGAGCCGTATGGTATTTTGTTTTCAATATTTGGTTTACTACGATTTATTTTGCTCGCCGGTACAAATACAATTTCCGTACCGGAGAACAAAATAAATCGTAGAAAACCAAATATTGAAAACACTTCATTCAAAACACTCAATTCACATAGCCAATAGTAAAGGTAACGTGTAAACAAAAAATCGCATACCAAACGCGTACGTGGTTTAAACGTAGTTGTTAACCGTATTTTTCATAAAACCCGTTGTAAATACCATACGGCTCCTCCAAAATGGGCTTGAAAATTAGTTTTGATATTCTCAAATGAGCGTATTTCATATACTAACCCATATGTTGTCTTTATGCATATTTAAAAAAAAAAAAAATTGGGGGTAGATTCACCTTATACTTAGTGATACGTGAAAATAGCATTTTCAATTGTCATATTATAGCGTTTTGTAGCATCTATTTTTTTGCCAAGATTAAACAACTTGAGGATGAAGTTTTCTCAAATTTTTATTTTTAAATCATGTCATACTATTTAAATTAAAATGAACCAAATTGCATTCATCATAAACAAAGTATAATTACTATGTAAAATATAATAAAATAGGAACAGAAAAACCTTAGTTTCTACTAAAAAATAGCGCTTTGTAGTTTGTAGCATCTATACACAAAACGCTATTTTCACGTATCTCTACTTATACTTAATCTACAAGTATATTCTGTAATTTCTAGACGTCTATTTAACTTTGTATGTTTTCTGAGGAGGTGAGTGCTTGGTGAATCGTAGTAGTAAATCTAATAAAATGTATTGAAGACCATCTCAAGCCATTTAAACACGTTATTGAAAAAAGGTACGCAAAAAAAATCCTCTGCGGGCTAACCTGGGGGGCCGCACCCCCCAAACCCCCCGGTGCGTTGCCTCTAAAGACTTGTTTGCGCAGTTCCACTTTTTCCTTAAATTAGGCACTGCCCCTAGGTACATCGAAGTCAGCTGGCCATGCCTGACGCTTCCCTCATGTTAACTTCCTCTGGCTCCTCCTCTTCACTTTCTTCTTCCTCTGCTCTTTCTACAAATTCTGTCCATACTTTTCTATCTTCCCACCATCGTTCCTGATTGACCTCTTCCCAAGTTGCATTTCTTCTTCATAAATATTATTAATTTTATAAATATTTATTTATTTATTTATTTATTTTATTCATTATTTTATTATTATTATTATTATTATTATTATTATTATTATTATTATTATTATCATTATTTTTTTACTTATTTCCAGCCACCTTGCATTGCATTTAGTTTTAATTTAAGATTACTGAGACATTTGTTTTTTGCATGCCATCACAATCCAAAATTAGTTGGATTGATCAAATTTCAAGTTTTTCCGATATAACGGTTAAATAGCAAAATACGGTTTTTGCTTAAACAACAGAACACAGATAATGCTGAAACCATCTTAATTACCAAAATTAACTGCAAAAATGCAATTTTTCTATCAATGATATTTTTTTTCTTTTGGCAATAATTTTACTGTTTATAGTTAATAATAGCCTACTAATATTGTGCAGATATGACAAACGTTACTGGTGGGGCTTTGCCCTGTTAACGATATATTTCAAATAAATAAATACATAAAATACAAACATAGACCTAACAACACTGTGGATTCAGTAATTTAGTAAGAGAAATAGGCCTACATTTCCAATTGGCTCACGGCTTCTATCAAGTTTTTACCTTTGTTGTATTTGTATTTAATTTAATTCTGATGTACTCCACTTACCTGCAGGTTGATGGTGAAATGTGACCACACTAGGAGAAAAACAAACTTGAATCATCTCTGGAGGGAGTGAGTCACAGGTAGCGCTAATTGTACCAGTATTGCAGGCCTATGACAGGCAAAAGCAAAAGGGCAGCTCGAGCTCGTGGCCGAGGCCGTGGCCGCGGTAAGACCATGGGTGTGGTCAACCAGGGCCCTACACCTACGGAAAAGATCGAAAACAAGCAGCAGCCTCCTAACAAGCTTGTGCCCAACCAACCCAAGGTCGTCAGCACGCCTGGAAAGACCCAGGCTGCAGTGACTTCGATGAACAAGGCATTTCTCAGCAACCTGAAGCGCATTGATTGCAACACTCCTGTGAGAACTGTTGCATTCAAGGCTGGCGTAGGGATGAGTGTTAAAGCTGTTCTAGATGTCCAAGCTCAAGAGGCTCCGCCTATTTCCATACCAGTAGGTAAGCTTGGGCTCAATTGTAAACTGTTGTCAACACCAGCTCAAGGGTTTAATTTAGGATACATTTTGGGATGTTTCCTAATCTTAAGGTTGGCTTTCCACAGCTTTGGTGGAATCCTACTAAAATAGCTATTGTATTTAAGCGAGCATTTCCATTCGTTCTTTAGGGTGGCACTCGTATTGTTATTTTTTTCTCGCCGTAGCGGTTGTACAGAAATTCCGATCAGTTGAAATTTGGAACATCCACAAATTTCGATGTGGATTGAACACCATTATGTGTGTGGCAGCATCGTTCAAAAAGTGACTTCATATCAAGAGATCAATTGGTTTGGCTTCTTTTGTGAATAATTCATTATGTTTTACTTTCTTGTAGGCCTAGTAGATGGGATTGAAAAAGTTGCTAATGCTAGTCCCAAATGCAGTGCTCTGCAGGGTTGCTGTGAATATGCTCTCTTGGTTACTGAAGATATAAGGCGGTCCATCGTAATGGGTGTTCCCCAAACCAGTGCAAGACAAAGGCTGAATCGGCGAGACTTTTGGCATAAATTTGTTGTGAGTTACAAATCATTGTCTAATTAATATTCTTCCAGTTAGGTAGGACTTAAATTAGTGAGGTAGCCAAAAGAGAGTAGTTATGCCTGTTGTGTGTGTAAAAAAAATTGTGATATTGTATTGTATTTGTAGAGATGGGTATGGCAGTTTGATATTTGTTTTCGTTTTTGTGGCGTAGTCTTCTGAACTTTACATTAACAATCCTTGTGCATGTTTTGAGTCTACTTTTGAACTAGCCTATGCAATTTTATGTTGTTCTTATCAGAATTTCGAGATTCAGAATTTCAATAAAAAATAGTACCAGTAGCCTAAGTAGAATGGAATATTTTTGTGGTTTTGGAAATATTCGTTTTTTGTTGAGAATATAAATATGAGCATATTTCAAAGTTACTATTATGGAATATCAGTGTGGTTCATGGGAGTGTGTATTAATAGTAGGCTACCATGCTAAGTAATTCAACGCCAATTTTATCATAATATCTCTAGAATTCGTTGATACATGGCTGTATTCATTCAATCATTCTGAATGTAATATCATAAGGCTGCACAATTATTTTAACCCTTGACTGGTATCGTTATTTTCATATACGTAACTGATATGGTGGGGTCCAATATGACCCCAGTTTTAATTTTACTTTTTAACTGCCTAAATAACAACAAATGTGAATTATTGTGCTGAGGACTAATTAATATAGATTTATTCATTGTATGTACAATATGGATTGATGTTTAATCAATAATGAGCGCAAGTTACACATTTTTTACTGAAAGTAAGTAATTTTCAAACTAAAAAAAACAGTGAATGTTTTAAAATGTATATTAAAACATATAATTTTTATTTTCCTTCTTGCGCGTCGATTTATTTTTAATAGATATTCAAATCATCCTCTGAAATAAAAAAATCAGAAATATTATGTTTGTGTTGCAAACCAACAAGGGTGTCTGTTTTGCATGTCATGAGTACATTTTTTGTTTCTTGTTAATTCAACCAGATTGTTTACTTTTGTCCATTTTAGTGAACACTGGTTTACAATACGCAAAGTTATGTTTGTTTTTAACCAGAAGAGTTGTCACGATGTAATTTTCATCCATATTGTCAAATACTTTGTAAAAAAAAAAGTCCCGTAAGAGGTATCCTGGGGTCTTTTTTTACCCCACGAATTAATTGCTGCCAAACGCTTCGGAGCAACAAAAACACACAACCACTACCTTCAACGGCTCAGCGGGAACTGAGATTACCTAATTTGCCAGCCGCTTGCTAGAACTTCCTGGTGGTCAAATATAGAACTATATCGTGCTGGGGTCGGCACAGACCCCACCATACCAGTCAAGGGTTAAACAAAATGACAGCCTAGGTATTTACAATACTGTAGGTCATCCTTGTTAGGTGTACCTAACAAGGATGACAATCAAGTAAACTTGATTTACCAAATGTGTGTACAGTACTATTTCGGTACTCTCACACAGTTGGTATTATACTAGACTTATTGTTTGTTTCAGATTACCAATGGATGTAAATATTATAAAGACTTCATTCTGAAGATGATCTTGGAGCAATTGATTTATCCTTATGACCTCATTCCAGTTATGGTAAGTAAAATTTGACTACACGCCAACAACGCCTCGGGGAGTAAGAGTTAAAGCAGGTTGGGACTTAGGAGAGTGTGTGTGGAAGTGAGGGGGGGGGAGTAAAGCGTCTGCCACACAACAGCAACCCAACACTGTGAGCGGCGTCCACGTCCAACTTCAGATCTCCAATATCGGACACAGAAACCGTCGTACAAAGGAATCGACTCCTTGAAAATGAAGTCGACTACAAAGGGAGTCAGGTAGGAATCAAGTACCTGAGTACTTGATGTCATCGCTAATGCACAAGATGTGTCAGTCCCCTGGCAAAGGTTTGGTAAACCTCAAAGTCAGGTTGTCCCATGGGCGCAAAAATCACCATTCTTGTGCCGACGACAAAAACTGGTATTACTTAATAAATGTAAAAGTTTGATTTAAACAATTACATTACAAATTTTGATATAGGGTCTAGACAATGCATAAATAATTCAAGTATTTCAGTTTGGTATTTTATTTTGTAGTTTTTAGACAGAATTAGGGTTGAGAGATCAATTCATTGTTTTACTGAATGATTCTCCCATTTGAATAACATGATTTTTTTTAATTGTGGAAATGGATGCGACGACCTAACTTTGGAGTTTAATAGTGATGCGGACAATAATAGTGTATCGATATGTATTGATATTATCGTAGGACTATATCGATACGATACGATATGCGACATCATATAGCGATATTCATTGCGATATTATTTTGCACCCAATATCATGATAAATTGTAAATACGTTAATACGTCGTGTTATTGTCTTAGTTTAAAACTTTGTGCAGCGGTTATTTGATTATTTCTTTTGATGTTAGTCGACTTGGAAAAAAGTTTGCACACCGTCGCTCCCCCCACCCTTCCCCCACAATGTCGGCATTACCCTAACTCGGCAGTTGTCATTGTGTAATTCAGGTAAGCAGAATGTATCTGCCCCGCCATCAGTCAATAATTGCAAATGATGACAATGACATCATATCAATAACATTTAATAATTTGCCATTGGCTGCACCATGCTGGTCTCTTAACAGAAAGGTGATTATCTTCAACTCGTTACAAATTTAAGAAAAAATGTTTCTGGCTCAGTGTTGTGGTGTGTGTATTATTGAGTTTTAGTTTTAGGTATGGATATTTTAGTTTCCAAAGCTTATCTGGAATAAAAGTGTACTATAAATGTAATGTTATTAAGATTGAGTGCACTCATCTGTAGAGGAACGTGTGCCTGCCTTTATGGCTTTAATTGATAGGTAGGTACTCTAACTGTAAACAGTTCTCAGCATAATGATGTTCTTTCCTCATTATAGTACCAGAAGAAGGAACCGAACACCTTTTTTTACGCCCGAAACTGCACCTCGGCCGTGGAGAAGCTTTGCCGGCTTAACTTCCAGATTCCTACAAACACTCAGACACCGGTATGTCAATGTTGCTCATAACTGGCTATGTATACAATTAAAAAAAAAAAAATGGTTAGGCCTACACTAGGGACGTGTCTGAAACGTTATCATTATCATTGCTAATTTCATCTCTAGACTTGAGATTATATTTTCTCATAAAACTATCCAACAGTGGCTACACTGTACACTTTGATCAGAATCCATCAGTTTTCTTTCAATTGTACTCTGTTGTATCATATTCCAATCCAACACTAAAAATGCATAGTCCAGTACATTGTTTATGCCTCAAGCAGCTCTTATGTAAGTGTAACACTCTTTCCTGTTGTTGTACTTCCCGGTACTACGTTAGATAGTACTGCAACTGGTGCTGGCAGCCCTTCCCCTGACGGAGATACCGGGGATTATCCAGGAGAAGGCGATCCAAAGTGTCCTTGAGAAACGTTACAACATAAGCGCCAAGAAAACTTTAAATCTCAAAGACTTCCACAATGACGTGGGTGAGAATTTCATTTGGCAATTTATTTCAACTGGAAATTACACAATTGTGTTTTTCAAACAATTTCTGATTGATTTTTTATTAAAATGTATGTATAGATGTATTCACTATTCAGTGTTCTTGTTTTCCCCAGTAATGAACTCAATGGTTATTTATTTACAAACCCTTACTGGGTGGGGCAACCCTCAACATTTCACCATCACTCTGTGTGTGGGGGGGGGGGAGAGGAATATTGCCCCCTCCCCCTAACTCCGTGAATGCTACAGGCTTTTACTTGTTTTTTATTATTGCATAGAGTGGCTGCGGAAACGTTTGCCATGCGGTAACTTGGAGATTGCCGGCTCTGGGGAGAGCACTGATATTGTAGTTTGATATTCGTTCTAGTATCCTTCACTGAAATTTTTTAGATGTTTCTCGTTATATGTATTGTTTTAATCATTTAGGCCAGCGGTTCTTAACCTTTTTCACTCTGCGGACCCCTAAATAATTTTAGTTTTGAACACAGACCCCCCATGTTCCACATAAGAGCAAAATGATTTGAAAGAACAAAAAAATATATTTCGTACAACATCACTAAAGCTCTTTGAATTGCGGTACCAGCCGTTTTCACTACCTTTTCTCGTTTTTCAGGTCCTTTAATCTTCGACGAAAAAATCTTCAAATTTGTCTTTAAAACCTGTATGATTTGTCTCTAAATGCCTTGCCGAGTTGGTAGGTTTCATTCCTTCGTTCGCCAACACAAAACACATTGTGGTCGCTGATCTTCTTCGCCAATAGATGTAAAACCAAGTTTGATGTACCTTTTGTTGTATTTCCTTGTTTTCTTTTTACACACACTGAAGTGTTTTTTTTTTTTGTACTTTGCACTGGTTCAGAGTCAACACTGTGATTATTCTTTCTGGCAAACCGCTTATGAGTACCCGTTTTGACCCACTGATCCATAACAATTTAAAAATATAACTATTTATTCACAATTATTAACATATTAGCAATATCTGAGTACGTCCCTCTTTCAACAGTGCAAGGACAGAACTGTGAGCGTAGGTACCTGTTCCATAGCATCAAGTAGTCAGAAAGAGAGGGTATGGGGGGGGGAGGAGGGTGAACCCTTTTCACCCCCATATAAGTGAGAGGATTTTGTCTCCTGCCATGCTTTGTACAAACAATAACCATTCATCATATTCAAGGAAACATGTGATCTTGAAGAGCTAAGAGTTCTGTAGTTTGGCTGCTGGAGATTATACAGAGTATTTCTAAAGCAAAATTAAAATTACAAATGCATAACGAAGAAATTCTTTGTATCTGTCTGCCCCCTCCCCCCCCCCCCCCCCCTCAGGTTAAAAACCGCTGATTTAGGCTACTATATATTTTCTGCAACTCATGTAAAATTTTGCAACATTTTTATAACTCTTGAGATTTTAAAGGCCACAGCACAGGTATACTTGTCTATTATACTTATACTTGTCCGTTCCTCTTGACACTTGGGCTTGTTTGTTCAACAACGTAGTTCTGTCTGAAGCCGTCTTCCTGCCACTGTCACACCCCAACATTATGCACTACGTGATGAACTACGCCAAGTCGGGGAAATACGTCAACGCAGAATCTATCTCGCTTGCCGACAATGAGCTGTCCAATCTCAAGTCATTGGAAATCCTTTGGAACTTCAAATCTCTACAAACTTTGAACCTTGGTAAGCCGGCTATTTACAGCAATTATATGTTTTAACTTGTTTGGTAAAATGTAGGGATGTCAACGATTACGATTAAATCGATTCGATTAATCGATTATCAATCGAAAACGATTAATCGATTATTTAAAAAAAAATCGATTTTAAATTTTCGCGCTTTTTTAAATTTAGTTCTCAAGATCTGCCGCCTATTCGAGCGCGAGCGCTAGCGCTAGCATCGCTATTGCTCAGTTTCATTTACAGTAGGCCTAGGCCTAGGCCTAAGAACAGCAACAGCATAACTTTGCGTCATAATTTGAGCCGAATTTCCAGTCATATTTTGAATAGCTGTGTCTAGTCGCCTACCCTAGACCCAGCATTCGACGCCCACGATCTATAAAAATACGAGTTGTTATGTTTGTTCACAAATAACAAGAGAAGTAAGGTTAGAAAAGTCGCTACGATTTCTAGTTCACATCACGTAAATTTTAATTACGCTGCACATGAAAATAATAATATTACGACACATATTCAGCATACTTAATTACTTATTGGTTAAAAAAAAACGGGAAGTGAATAACTATAGCCCTTCAGGCCTAACTAGGACAGAAATTATCGTCGAAATCTTGGACAGAACATAACAAAAATACTCCGTGACGTAAAATATATCGATAGTCGAAAAGAAGTCGAATTGCGAACTCGTGGCTTGCGCGGGCAATTCAAACTAACCGAAACTAGACCGAAGTTTGGAAGAAACTTGCTACTATATCGACATTTAACAAAACGATTAAAATCGATTAATAATCGATTATGGAGGTGAAAGTGAATTCCATTATCGATTATAATAATTTAATCGTTTGACATCCCTAGTAAAATGTATTTACAATTCTCTCGTTGGATTGGGAAAAAATATTACACGTAAAGGAAAGCAAAACATTTGATGTTTTATCAGGTGGACATCAATACGTCGGTATAATACTATGTACTGTATTAACGAAGTGCTATTTAATAATAAAAATAATAATAATTAATTAATTACAAAAAAATTAAATAATAATTTTTTTTTTTTTATCTGTACACCTTGTTCCAACATTGTCAGGTAAGGGGGTGTTGCCACCAAATACTAGGGCATTCAGGAATCAGCACCAGTCTGCCAGTCTTGATGCATCATCTTCTTCATCTCCTTCAGCTCCTAATCACCAATTGTTCTCCTCCCTCTCCTTTCGTCCAGCCAGCTCTCTCCATCTAGCTCTGTCCTCCCACCATCTCTCCAACTCAACCACCGTCCATTCTTCTCCTCTTGCTTCCACGTCCTGTATTATTTGGTCCAGCCATCTGTCCCGTGGTCTTCCTACTCTTCTCTTCTTATAAGTTTTCTCAAATGTCTGTCTTGGTATGCTAAAATAAAAAATAAAAATAATTACAAACAATAAAACTCACAGTGTCTCAACAGTCAACACTCAACTCTCAATAATACTGATGAGTGATAGTTTCTTCTGACTGAATGTAAAATGCAGTCAGTACATAAACCCTACATGTGTCTGATTGTTTAACCAAATGTTTTCTTTTTTTCTAGGCTACAACAAAATTCCTAGTGTGGACGAACTTCTCGTGTTAAAAGACTTTCCTCTAACTGAACTTGTATTAGACAACAACCCTCTCTGCCAGGCATTCACCAACGAAGCAGCTTACGTTAAAAGGGTCACGGAAATCTTTCCTGGACTTAAAGTATTGGTAAGACAACCATATGACCATATGCTATTTACACGAATATTAATTTTTTGGGATGTAATTTTCGATACTTACTAGGGATGTCATAGGGTACCTGGGTACTCGGCTTACCCGAATCCATTTTTAGGATTCAAATCTTGATCGGGTAGTAATATTTGTAAAAAAAAAAAATACTCAACGATATTTTTTCGACTACTTTCCTTGAAGCAACAGTGAATTCCTGCTTGTGGGCTTGGCGAGTGGGTCACTGATTAGTGATTAGTACACGCTGTGATTACTGCGGGCAAGTTCTGGGATGCCATCTACACTACCCCTCCTCCCCCTTCCCGCGCCCAGCGGCCGCACAGAGCCCAACCCACACAGTGGCTGACACGGACAGAGAACGGCCTTCAACCATGTGGTTTCGAGGGGGTTACCAAGATAAGATAACATAATTTAGGCTCTCAGGATTCAGGTAATCCGATTCCTGGAAGGTCTGGAACCGGACCCGAATGTTCCTAACCCTATGACATCCCTAATAAGTAATAATTTATTTCTAATAAGTAATAATTGATAAATCAAAATTAAGGAACACATGATTGAATGTTTCCCTCTAGTTACTTGCTCGTTCTGCGCTTGTCGTGGGTCTGGTTCTTGCTTTGAAGGTTTGCAGCACAGAGCAACATGTTGGACTAAGTATTCAGGCATCAGTCAAAGTTGGCATATTCCATGAAAGTTCCATGGTCATTCCATTTCTTGCAAGTAATCCATTATGAGAGTAGAATGTTTTGCATATAATTGCATTGGTGTGTCTGTTGTATAATTAATATGTTACAGGGAGACCTGGGTTCAGTTCCTTGTTAGAGAAAAATTATTTTTATGTCTTATCACTTTACTCCATTATTTCATTCAGGAGAGCATTACTTTAACAACACAATTAATAACATATAAGTAATAACAATAAGTAATAATTAATTAATGCTTTTTCTTTCATTATACTTGTGAAGCTAAGATCAGGCAGATTGAAGACCTGACCGTGCATTTACCTGGCTGATTGTAGGCCTATTATGTTTTATGAGGGCAAATCAGTGTTGATTAATTAAGGTAAATTTAAATTAGTGTCTAGAATCATTATTCATGGATATAGGCCTACGTGTTGGTTCTATGTGGTGGAGAGTGTAGAGGAAAAGGAAGCATAGATTCGTGGATATTTGGTTGCTAGGTAAATAGTGATCGTTGTGGTTGATTGGTGGACCATGTTCACGATTATTCACCTTATGGCATTGTCAATGCTATCTACATTATCTTTGCATCTCCAGTTGTCTTGTCCAGGGGCACTATTCTTGAAAATGATGTTACCGCATGACTGCTTTCGTATGACTTTTGCCAAAGACATTAATAATGAGTTAATGACCTAGAACCTCTATGTCCAAAGCCTATTACATCATACTGCTGATGGCGGCTACACCTCACTTCAAGAATTTCTTTTAGCGTAAAATAACAATTTTAAAGAAATATCGTTTCAAATTGATTTTAAAAATTGTTTTAGGTATAATTAATGGATTACAGTATAATATACTATGCCTAATAGTAAAAACCTAAACACTTCTCATTGAGGTCACTGCCTTTATATTTGTTGACTACAAAGTACAAACAATTGAAGTGGAGTGGCCATCATGAGTTATGATAGCTGTTCATTACAAGGCCTTTGGCAAAACCATACGTAAGTGATCATGCAGTAACTTTTCATTTTCGAGAATAGGGCTCCGCAATCTGTTTCTCTCCTGTACTCCATTCTGTTTGACACTGTTTACCAGGATGGCTGCGTGCTTGGCAATTCTTCAGGCATGCCCCAGGCTTGCCGCAACTTCCTGGTCACCCCTGCAGGGGGTCCTTTGGCAGACCAGTTCCTCCAACACTACTTTACGCTCTATGACGGGCCTGATAGACGGAGTTTATTGGGCATATACCACCCCGACGCCATCTTCTCCATGACTGCCATCTACCTGCCAGGTATGAACAATGTCAGCCATAATTGCTCAGGTAGTTGGCTGATAACTAAGTTAAATACTGTAAATATTGCTAGGGTTTATTTTACATGTCACAAAAATGCTTCATTTTTTATGTTTGGCCTGATTTTGTGCAGACAACCTTATATAGGTAGTAGGCCTATCCATGTCACATTGTCACATTACAATAGTCATATCAGAGGCCAAAATTATTTTTTACATATGAGCTGTTGGTAGAAGATGAATATGCTTACCACAAAATTGAGAGTTTTAACTCATATATCTCCCAATAAACTTTATGAAAAGTAGTGTTGCCCAACGATATTTTTTTCAACATCGATATCGGCGCCATTTCCCACTCGCCATTTATTGTGTCAAAATCAACATCGATATCGCGATATCGAATTTTTTTCCGGCGGTAATAAAACAATACATAAGAAATCGTAGTCAATTTAAAGTGTTTTCGCCGTGGCCTGCAGTAAGCGTTGCTGCAGTTAGTGCCTTCACGTCTATTACCCCCCCCCCCCCCCCCACGGGATATCACAATAACATCAACTTGAAAATTTTCCGGCCGTGGCCTGCAGTATGAGATGCTGCATAACGATTAAAGCTTGAATTCGCGGTGTCGCGTGATGACGAGTCAACTGTCCGGGATCGGCTATTGACAGCCGTGAAAGTATCAACACAACACTGAACAACAACATTCTTCTCGGAAAGAATTCGGGGTTCCAGGTACAAATAGTTGAATGGATCCAATGTCTCGACGCAACCAAAGGGGCAAACAAAGGGAACTCGCCGGCCCATGCGGCCATCTGTGTGGGGGGAGGGGGGGGGGTAGATGTGCAGTTATAAACTGCAGCAACGCGTACTGCAGACCGCGGGAGAAATACTTCAAGTTGACAATGATCCTCGAGGGTTGGGGGCGGGTTAGCAACTCAGTGACAACGCTGCAGAAACGCATACTGCAGCAACGCATACTGCAGACCATAGCGGAAATATTTTAATATTTTGAGTTGACCACGATATCGCGATATTTTGGATATGACACTACAATATCGATATCGAAATTAACTGCGATTTTCCCACGATATCGATATCGTATCGAATAATCGATATCGTTGGGCAACACTAATGAAAAGGTTATGTATGCCATTGTAAACCAAAAGAAGAATGGATGATTTCTTTTTGTGCTTTACATCTCTATTACATATTGCAATCATGCTGTTCGCAACAGCGAGGGACGATAAATGAAGATGAAGGACAAGCACAAAAAACCTAACCTAAGCTGAGGTCAAATAACCTAAGAAAGCAAACATTCTTCCAAGGTCCTGATACAGACCTAAACCTAAGTTGCTTTAACAAATTATATAAGCAACTGGATGAATTTTTAATAAACTTGACTCTGCGGTTTGCTTGCCATGTTGTAAATATTCAACTCAAGTTTGAAGTTGGTAGAATTTCATAACAAAGTTTTGACTTATGTTCGAAAGTACAAAAAACAAGGCTCGATCATCATGTATCACCTTTTTAAAGTTGACACTAAGAACTTTTATCCCAAATCTGGGATGATTACAAAAATATGTGTGCTCTGATCAGGTAATTTCTGATACTAGGACAAAGCACGTCGGCAAATGCACGGCTATCAGAGTACATGGTCCACAGCAGGAATCTCCAGAAGCTTTCGGACTATTCGAAAGCACAGCATCTGATGATGAGTGGTGCCGACGCCATCATTCACCATCTCTGTCGGTTGCCGAAGACTTGGCATGACCCTCACTCGTTTACTGTTGACCTAGCCAACTATTCAGTAGAGGTAGGTGATTTTATAACAGTTACATTTAAGAAGAAAAGTAAATGAATATATGGAAACTACTCCATAGCTACAGATGGTTATACTTTCTCTTACACACAAATACTTACCCTTACCAATTAATGAGAATTGGCATCCTAACCCACTTGAAATATCCCATTGCAAAATGCATGTACAGTTGTACACCCTATACGAGATAATATTAAGAAGTGTGTTATTTCAGTTAATAATTTTTACTGATTAGTCGATAATATGTACCAAAGTTATGTCATCAAGTTCCATTTCTTCTGCCATAATGATGTGCAAACTTCCAGATAACTTAAAGCAGTGTTTCCCAAACTGTAAAAAGCTGGGCGTTCCTTCCCGCTGACATATGTCTTTCTCGTGCTTGCAGAACAAGTTTGCCAGTTTGATGGTGTGCGGGGTGTTCCGTGAGCCCAGCAGCCTGGTCCGGGCGTTCCTTCCCGCTGATGTGCTTATATTATCTCGTGCTTGCAGAACAAGTTTGCCAGCGTGATGGTGTGCGGGGTGTTCCGCGAGCCCAACGACCTGGTCTGGGCGTTCCTTCTTGCTGACGTGCATCTATCTCGTGCTTGCAGAACAAGTTTGCCAGCGTGATGGTGTGCGGGGTGTTCCGCGAGCCCAACGGCCTGGTCCGGGCGTTCACTCGCACCTTCCTGCTGACTTGCGTCGCCCCCTCCGAGTGGCAGATCACCAACGAGATGTATCACGTGACCAACGCGCGCACCGAGGACGCTAAGCGAGCGTTTGCTGTTCTGCGTGAGCCCACAGCGCTGCCCAAGGTGACGGTGCTCAACCGGGCGGACCGGGAGCAGATGACTGAGATACTCGCCCAGCTCACAGACATGAACAAACCCTGGGCCACCAAGTGAGTGGACAACGTCCAAAACAACTCCCACTAGGCCTTGACAGCTACTGCAATAACTAGACAATATTGTATTATGAGAGGTCCGTGAATATCGCTAATGACAATAACACTGAAATATGTTGGTATCATTTTATTTTACAAAATGCGCATGAATTGGTTAATTTAAAACCTGACAATGTTACAACTGAATCATTGCCCAACACTAAAATTTGTATTAATCAGTGAATAACACCGAAATCCATGTTCGTTGTGTTATTAAAGTCGATCCACTGTATACCCAACTATTTGTCATTGTGCTACAAATCATGTTGAATATACACTTAAATATCATGTTAAATATTAGCGAAAAATAAAGTAGTTTCATCGACTACTTTTTTTAATATAAATATTTTAAATCCGTCGATTTCCCTATCCCCTACCATTGAAACTGTCAAAAATCATACACTTTTGAATATAAAGCATTGACTTAGTAGATACTAAACATTTGTCATTTTCTTTATTTTATACTTAATTTGAAGATGATTGAACGACAATTCTAAATATGTATGTATGAATACAATCTCTCGACTCGTTTTCGGTCAATATTGGCTTCACTACAAGAACATTTGATGGGAAATCGGGCGAGCCGTGAAACTATGGCAACACTGCGTGCGATGACGTCATTTCTCTTTGAGCCCGCGTCCGCCTCACGTCAAAACATGAGCTGGCTGTCACATTTCCACGATGCGACGTGACTGGACTTTTTCTTATTTACATGTATTGTCGCTTATTTCCAGTTAACATTTTGCGTCATACAAATAATGCACTCAATTCAAATTGAAGGCACAGTTAGAAACGGGAATATATCTGAATACGGTACGTGAGGCCTAGCCTAGGCCACCTTTATTTAGACTTAGGCCTAGGCCTATATTGCCTGATCCGAAATGAAATTCATGTATTGTACGTCCGTAAACGCAAACATTTTCCCCAATGTAGATATGCTAATAGTATGCCAGGAGGCATCTGTATAATATGAAAGAAAATATGCCAAGCCCTAAGGCCACTCAAGGACGTTTTGTGATCATTTGACATGTGCAAGGCCTAGGCCTACCATTTATGTAGCCCCCCTACACGCATTTGAAATAATTTACATCCATTGCATGCCTTCACATGTTCTAGATGGACTTAAGTTACTTGAGATCACTTCGTCAGGTACACAATTGCACAAACAACATGATACGATACAAAATATACAATCCTATCATTTTCTTTTATGGTAATAAAACGTCCTCCGCTTCGTATTCCGTATTTTTTCGACGCCATTTTCACGATCTGACAATAACAATGTCTTTGCAGCGTTGCCAAGTATATTGGAGGTTGGCAATACTTTGTCGATGAATATTAAAAACGAGTTTTTTGTTTCCTTGGCTTTGTAAATCAATTTAGATTTGTATCCATTATAAAGTCTATAATTTGTGAATGTGTTGTGGTGTAATTAAAGCCAAAAGCGAGATAAGAAGTTGACTACTATTTGGAGTTTTGATGAACTAATTTCGTTTTTAGGGATTGGCTATTCTGCAGTCAAACTAGTGTCTAGAATCATGCCATTATAAATAACTGCATTTTCGTGTAAATACTGGATTTTAAAATAGTATTCTTACTTGATTACTAAATATATTTTACATTTTATAGTAATTTAACATAATAATTGTCAAAGAAATAATTATTTGTGATTTTAAACAAATATTAAAATCATTGCTTGAAACTGGTAGTTTGATCAATGGAACGACTTTAATGGCAAAACACATGAAAATTCACTTTTTTTTATTACACTGATATATTTTTTGTGGTAATATTTATGTGATCCAAATCATATTCATAAAGCAAGTTGTTAAGAATGTAAATCTTTCTTTTGAACTTCTGTTTTCTTCTTGTATTCGGCACTAAATGTTGCAGATATGATCTCTGGCGGCAAAATCGTGAAGTAGTAGTTAGAGGGCAACAGAGCCGCTGGATGTCATTTGTCAGTGTCATTTGTCAGTGTTTATTTGAGAATGGCAACGATTCCAAAGAAACATAAGCAATATTGTTGCGTTTTGTATCCAAGATGCCTTTGTTTTTATGGAGATTTTGGATCAGGGCTGATGTTTGTAAACACACACCAAGTATCCGAAGTTCATGTTCTGATCGTAATGTTAATTAACCACATGCAATTAAAAGGCCACCGATTAACACTGTCTCTCTTCATTGAGGTTCCTTTGGACTCTATTTGCTTTCAAATATATGTATTTTCCAGAATAAAGTTAAAAACTTAATTTGTGCAATAACATGTTTAGGCGGATCCATGATCTCCTGTCAGTCAGATGTCAGTTTGTTACCCTCGAACTTTCAGCCATGTTGCACAGCAGTGGTGCTATCTCTTGACACATTTAGTGTCGAATTATTAATGTTCTAGATAACATAGTTTATTACATTAACTTAATTAAATTAAATTTTCTTCCAGGTGCTTAGAAGATATGAAGTGGGACTTTAAAGATGCACTGACAACCTTCACAGATTTATATAAGCGGGGAAATATCCCAATAGAGGCTTTTGCTAAGTAGAACAGTGACATTTTTTGTAGCATGTGTTCTGTTTGTGCTATCTGTGACTACATAGTCGCCTTGGTAGCTCGACTGCAACCACCATCTATGCTCAAGCCTGCTTAGTATCGTTCCTTCATCACTAAAGATGTTGATGTGATGACGAACCTCTGCACATTGATCTATTACAACTTCTGAGCAATTCCTAGCCTCTCATTGCTACCACTTGTGTATATGCCTTTCATGTCAGTAACTATGTAACTAACTGTTCTAATAAATCGATAAAAATTAATATTTGCCTTCTCAGTTTCAAGAATTTAATGGATGTAGTACTAGACTTCTACTTTCAAACATTCTCTCAATCCCATTTCCGTACATCACGTCACCACCTGCCACCAACCAGTACCAGTCTTTAATCCGTTCTTTGAAACAGATGCGTTGTTCTTGTGTTTCTACTATTTTGACTAAAGTGAATCCTGTGTCATTCATTTTTGTGTTGTATGATTACATATAAAACTAAAAATGAATGACACCTTCTAATTATATCAATACTATGAATCAAATCAAAGATTAGATAAAATCCATTATTTTTTAAGTTTGCAAAGAATCCCAGTCCATTTAATATGTCTGTACTAGGTGACGAAATTGAAATTCGGAGGAACTTTGACGGCCAAATTAATGAGCTTCCTAAATAATTTTGATGTCGAAAAAAAATTAAAATTGTTCATAAACAGTTACTTAAAGGCCTATTTTCACATACAAGTAAGTATTTTTTGTTTTCAAATAGACATTAAAAAAATAAGAAAACCGCAGTTTACGGCAACTTTGGACGAAGCCTACTCCCCCTACAATGATTTGTTTTGACGCGCGCCTCGGGGCATGTGACGTTGTTGGATGCGGGCTGAGCGGCTGGGCGAGGCGCGACTCGGGTAGGAACACCCGTTGCGTGGTGCAGTAAGGGGTTGACACTTGACAGTCTGTATGGATGGTTGTTTCTCAGATTTGCTTCAAGAGATGTACAAAGAATAGTTTTGCTAATATCCAGCAGTTTATTAAGAGAGTGCACGGACAAGTGGATTGTGTAGAAGTAGAGTACGTCTTTAGGTTCTAGTTGATTTATTTGTAGTTGTAGTTTCATTATGCTTGTCGTGGAGGCATTAAGCATAACGGACATTATAAGTGTCAAAGCTTTTATGTTATTATTGTAAATGGCCATATAGATAGACTATAGTGTACGTATCGCATCAGCTATATTAATCAGTAATCATGGTATTAAATTGTTGTGCGTACGGATGCAATAACAGTCTTGTAAGCCCGATCGACATGTCGTTTCACCGTTTTCCAAACAGGGACAAATCTCCAGTGCCTTTGGGTTTTAGCCAGTGCAACATAAAAACTGGCTATCGAAAATTAATAGTAAGAACTCTGTAGGCCTACCAAGCAAATACACTCGTGTATGTTCCGAACATTTCATTAAAGACGACCATGAAATTACCAACAGTTGGAAAATGGAAAATGAATCTATAATGAAACAAAAATCGAAACGTGTGTTAAAAAAATGAGCAGTACCGTCTGTCAAATTGAGAGGTAGCATTGATACCCCTTTAAAAACAGAGCGAAATTCATGTTACCTTGCAGCTCGAAACAAGCATCGTCTTATTGAAAACATTCAAACCCATAAGTGCCCAAAGTACATCTCCACATCACGCTGTACTACTCTACGATTAATGTTTATGTAATGACGACTCACTAAATCACGAAATATTTCAGAATAAACCTAAAGAGATAGAAATAAAGTTTGAGCTTGATATTGAAACACTAATAAGAGCCAACCAGTTTGCGGAGGGGATGACGTTTTGTGCAAGTTCGGAAAGTGAAACCGATGAAATAAACGACCACGACGAATCGTTTGAAACAGAAGATTTTGACGAATGTGAATCTGTCAATGATAGTGAGAGTGATCACACCGATGACAATCAATTCAATACGATGACAATACAAGTTCCTCCAAGCCAAGCATACTGCATCTCGAACATACACCCTTCAACTGTCCGATAGATAGAGGTCGGGGGCGGTGGGGCGCGCCATGGATGGCCAGCAGCGAAGATGAGTGAGCGCGGCACAGCTCGCATCCAACTACGTCACGCGTGTGACGTCACCCAATGAACATTCTTGATTAAAATTGCTCATAACTTGTTTAAATACGGACCGATTTCTTTCATTTTTGTTCCTAAATTCTTTAAATAATTCAAGGTCTGACATAGTTTAACTACAACGCTAGATGACAATATGCCTTTAATGCTGAAACATAAAAAAACAGTGGGTTTTTGGTGAATTTCTTAGGAAAAGTTGGTTTAAAAAGTGTAACAGCACACTCCATAAATACTGCTAGTTTGCTGAAGAGAAGAGTCTAAAGCTGCGATTTCAGTCGAGGATGTGCTCGGCGTGGCGCGGCGCAAATGAAGATTGCAGCCAATCGGCGTGCTCTATTTCTCAGCCGAGGATTTATTAAAAATATTCAATATTTCAGCCGGCGAACTCCACGCTCGGCATGACGCCACTTTGAATGACCAATAGAAAATTGGGATTACGACAACAAACAAGTGACTGCAAAACGTACATTCAAAACTTAAAATGTTTGAAGACTTTGCCGAAAGATTAGTGTTGGCTGTCGAAAAGAAAGAAATCCTGTATAATAAATTCCACAAACACTATAAAAGTAATGTTTTGCGTGTTCAAGCGTGGAAGGACGTGGCGCAAGATTGTAACAAGGTAAGCAAAACGACTAGGCCTAGGCCACAGATAGCGCATCGTGCAATCTGCAAGTGAAATGGCTGGCGAGGAGAATCCACGCTGCGCCGCGCCGAGCACATGCTCGACTGAAATCGCAGCTTTAGTTGAAGAAGAAGTATCGAGACCCTTTATACTCCAGCACGCGTTATAATCCAGGCATGGAAAAAATTAGATCTGTTATGTTCAAACATTAATTTAACACGCAGTAAAGACAACGCCATACAATCGTCACGATATTTTGTAAGAACAAGACTTCCACTTCTGATTAACTGGCTATAGCGCAACCGTGAGCGCAACGTTGGAGTTCCAAAGAAGAAGAAGATCTAACCTTCCCAAACATCAACCTAACCTAGCTTTCCTTCACGTATGGTAGCTAGTATCTGACTGTTTTTAAATTATTTACTCAACATTTTCAGGAGATCTGTACACAAGCACCTGTCATGAAGGTAAAGTAGGTTCCAGTATGCCAAGCTTGAAAACGTATGCCCTAAAACTAGGGCCTAGGCCTAGGCCTACATGAAGCTGTAAATATTTTCTCGAGTGTCAATACTCTTGAGTGCCACCGTTGAGCTGCCGGTAATGCCACCCTACCTCAGTGGTCTCAGGTTACCATAGGCCGATGTATGAGAAATGTCTTTAATGGATGCACCCAGTAGTGTGTTGTAGAGTTCCAGTCAGTTCCAGCAGGCCTAGGGCCAGGCCTACCTGAGGCAAAATGCATGTTTTGTCACCAACAACCATACTGTATGCTAGGCCTAGGCCTAGGTCTACTTCCTACTAGCCTATTATTGTATGACAGAATGATGTTTTATGAAAACTTCTTACTTACAGATGCTGTTTAATCAGGGCCTACGATTGTTTCATATGGGAGTGACCAGTATGTGTAAGACTGTACCCACTAGCAAGTCTCAACTTGCCAAACTACGTAAGAAGACTGGATACACATTTTCCAACTGCAAGAAAGCATTGCAGATGCATAATAACGATCTGGATAAGGTATTATTAAGATTCAAAACACATAGGCTAGGCTATAATGTAAAGATAGGCCCTACTGGTACCTTAAAAAGTATCTTACACAACAACTATCAAATAGTTTCCCTTTGTATGTGTTTTCATATATGTTAAATGTTTTTGTGTGGGCAGATAAACTATGTATAATATGTAGGCCTATTTATCTTCTTGACTCAATCCTAGGCTGCGTACCAACTATGACTGGGAGTGACTGCAGTGACTGAGATCCGTACCAACTTTGTATTGTATTGTATTGTATTTTATTGCAGCTGTTGGATTACATGGAGATGTCGTAGCGAGTACGGGTCATCGTAATATAAGCATTGTCAAGTTTTTTAAGATAATTTTACATTAAGTTACATATGTATACTTACAGACTAGGTATAAATTATAATGATGATAATTAAATATACACTCTACATATTGTGTGAATTGCTACTGATAATATCTATAAGTATCATACATTTGACTTTTATCTTAGTTATATACATAGAATGTAGGCTACTGTCTTATGAAATCAAAAATTGAAAACAATTTATTTATTAGTTTCCCTGAAGCTATCAACACTGTATAGACATTTTCCTATCAAGTAATTTCTCAGTTTTAATTTAAACATATTGAGGTTTGTGACATTTTTTATTTCATCGGGCAGGTTGTTGAACATCATCTTCCCTGCATAGACAGGAGCTTTGTCGATTATCTTCAATTTAGTGGTTGTCATGTGTAGGTTGGCCCGGTTTCGTGTATTGTGCTGATGGGTATCGGAGTTTTTCAATAAAGCATCATGATGGTTTTCTCGCACATACATTATAACTGCATAAATGTACTTGGAAGGGACTGTAAGGATTTCTAGTGATTTAAAGTATTCTTTGCATGATTGTGTTGGTTTAAGGTTTAATATATAACGTATTGCCCTCTTTTGAAGCCTGAAGATTTTTAAGGTGTTTTTCTTGCTGCTATTTCCCCAAATTACTATGCCATAATTTATATAAGACTCAATAAGCACATGGTAGGCAGATTTTAGTAAGCTCATATTACAGTATTGTTTTAGTTGTTTTATTACAAATATACCTGAACTTATCTTCTTAGCAATGAACTCTACATGATCATCCCATGTGAGGTTTTCATCTATATACAGCCCCAAAACTTTAGCTACCCTTACCTGCTCCAGTCCTTGTTCTCCTATAAATATATCAACCTCCCTTCTGCACTTGTTACCTGGGTTGAAGACCATTACATTTGTTTTAATGGAATTTACTTTAAGACAGTTATTTTCAAATTGTTGCACTACGTTATTTGTTTCAACAAAAGCATCGACCTCAAGTCCCTCAATTGTCTTATGAGATATGGTTAGAGATGAGTCGTCAGCAAAGAGAGTCATTTCACCCTTTAAGACCCTCTCGGGAATATCATTTATACTGATATTAAAGAACAACGGACCATTAACGGAGCCCTGCGGCACGCCATGCTTCATGACCTGTACTCTAGATTTATAAGTCTGGACTTGACCTTGCCTGTTTTCCTGCTTTATTTCCACATACTGTTTTCGATTTGCTAGATATGACTGTACCCATTTCAATGCTACACCCCGAATCCCATAGCATTCTAATTTTTTGACTAGTATATTATGGTTTACACAATCAAATGCCTTGGATAGATCCATAAATACTGCCATGGTTCTGTTGTTTTTGTCAATGCTTTCGATAATGTTATTTATAAAACATGCTGTCGCAGTTATGGTTGATCTTTTTTCCCGAAAACCATGCTGCCGATTTGAAATCAAATTCCGGGATTCTAGATACTTGGTAATTCTTCTATTAAAAGCCATTTCAAAAATTTTTGAGAAAGCTGGTAGCAATGCGATTGGTCTAAAGTTCCCTACATCTGCAACATCAATTTTCTTGGGAATGGGTATTATTTTAGCAAGTTTTAGTTTTTCTGGAAATTCTCCTACCATAAAAGAGAAATTTATAAGATGAGTTAGTGGTGTTAGTAGTTGACTAGAGCATTCCTTTACCAAGAATGGTGGAATTTCATCATAGCCAAATGATCTTTTATTTTTTGTTTCTGATATTATCTTTTGTACCTCGTATTCATTTACAAAATAAAGCATCATCTCATGGTCTAAATAACTAGGTAGGCTAGCATTGGCTTCTAGAGTTACCCTAACGTCATTGCTGACAGCTAATTCTGCGACCGAAGAGTAATAATCATTTAGTGTGTTTACCATGTCACGTGGGTCAGTGTGGATTTTGTTATTATGGGAGATAGATGAGATATTAGACTTGTTACTGCTCGTTTTGCTACCTCTTTCATTGTTTACTGTCTGCCAGAGTGCCTTCATTTTATTTTCAGATGTGCAAATAAATTTTTGGACTGCTCTTGCCTTTGCTGATTTAACTACTTTCCTATATGTATTTTTATAGTTTCTAATATAGATTTGTGTGGATGTTTTTCTTATTTTATTCAAACAACCTGCATATATTTTAAGTTTTCTTTTTGAGTTTAATATTCCCTGAGTAATCCAGTTGTTATTTTTACTGTTATTTGATTTGATTTTTCGTTTCGGACAAGCTATGTTCAAAAGGTGAGTAAATCTACTTAGGAAAGCCTCATACTTAGTATTTATAGTAGGCCTACTAGCTCTGTAGGTTTCTACCCACTGTTCTTTACCGAGGAGAGTTTTTAAATACGGTAGGTTGGGCTTAATGTCTCGACCTTCGAAGTATTTTTGTTTCTGCCTGTTGCACACTGCTTGGGTTCCGTACACCTCTATCGTTTGCCCAAAGTGGTCAGCCACTGCAGTATTTATGACATTAGTTTTATAGCGAGTGGTTTTAAGGTTTGTTAGGATGTTGTCAATTAGTGACACAGAGGTGGCCGTTACCCTGGTCGGCTCGTTGATAGTTGTTTTAAGGTTATACATGTTAAGAAAAAGTTCAAATTTGCAAGTGGTTGCATTGTTTACTAGTGTATTTATATTGAGATCTCCACAGATAATAATGTCAAGATTTTTTCTTTCTATTGCATCTAGAAGCTGCGATATATGAGTAAAGAAAGTGTCTATGCTTCCACACGGGGATCGATATATGACGATTAATATTATACTTATATTGTGGTAATTTACTACTGCCCCTGCATATTCAAAGTCTTTTTCTATCTCTAGCGGCTTGTTGATCCCATATTTAAGTTTACGGATATCTATCTCATGTGTTGCGCATATCATGACTCCCCCTCCCCTGCTTCTGGAGCGGCAGAAGCTATCTACTATGGTGTATCCCGGAAGTATATATATCCCGCAGTCAAGCTGCAGTCACTGCTTTTTGCGTACCAGTTTACCTCGCAGTTACCCCTCCAGTCACTGCGATGACTGGGCCGAAAAGATCCAGCTATTGCAGTCAAGGGGGGCGTGGCTAATAATTTTACCGCGAATTATGAATTTATAGACAATATTATATGGTTTAAATAGTAAGTGACATCACAACACCATATAATCTCAACTTAGAACTCCCATAAGGGTTAAATTATGAATTTAATGTTGTAAGGTTGATTAGCAGATGGCAAATGTTGCTTTTATGAATGACAATTTCTGCTGTTGTCTGCTTTCGCTGTGACTGTGACTGCAGCCCGTACCAGCTGCTGCGTTCACTGCGTTTACTGGGCTACCCCCACCACCAGTCACAGCCACAGTGAACGCAGTCAAAGTTGGTACGCAGCCCTAGTATTTGGTCTCCCCTCCCCTTAAAGTGGGTTGTGCTATAAATGTGACTGACTAGGCCTACACATCCATCCATTTTTAAACTCTTTAAAACCTTTACTACCTGTCTTTGAGAGTGGATTGAGTTATGCATTTGCGATTTCACATCGATCGCTTAGTTTTAGATTCACTTAGCACTTAACACACACGTAGGGAGTATTCACGTGACATCACAATGGCCATTATGGATAAGAAAATGTGTGTTGAAATTTGAGCTGTAGAACAAATATGCTTAGGCCTACCATAAAACATGAAGATTTTAGCATCTTGGCCCTATCCCCCGATAAAGTTTACGAAAATGATAATTATATGCTATTGTAAACAATTTAAAGAGTAATCGAGTCAAAATAGTTTATTTATTTTGCTATCAAATAATAATAACAAACCAAAATTAAAGAACAGTTGAATTTGCACCATCTGGCATCTGAAACATTGTAACAATGAACCACATGCCATTGCGGCCTCCGGTGTGGCTGCCTTGCGCATTATGTGAATACACCCTATGAAAGAGATTATACCCTGTTGTTTTTTTGTTTGTTCCAAGCTGTCACTTTCGACTGGCTCTCATATGATTGACAGGTTTAAAAATGCCATGTGGGCCCGACCCGGGTGCTGTCAAAATCTCGAGTGTTGTAATTTAACAATTGAGACCCTTGATGATTACTGATTGTGCTTAGCAATACCGTGTACATGACTATATTCGGTTTCCTGCATTTATGTTTCTTGCACTCTAGGCAGAGAAGTGGCTGTTGGATCAAGCACAAGCGCTTGGCTGGTCTAAAGCAACGAAACTAGACGGGCGGCCCACCGCTCAAGGCCTCATAGCTGTGGCTGTTGACCACGATAGTGCAGCCATTGTAGAAGTCAACTGTGAGACGGACTTTGTGGCCCGCAATGATCATTTCCACGGGATAGTGGAGAAGGCAGTGAGAGCCTGCATTCATATGGCCAGCGGCCAGTCGGTAACCCATCCTTTCACTAAGGTGTGTACATGCTATTATGCAGGCATACAATTAGGTCTACTTTTTTTTGGTGGAGTGGTCAATAAGACACTCAAAATATGTACATCATTCTAGCGACAAAAAAATGTTATGATGACAAGGAGTTTAGCTGTCAGTTTGTTATCGTTGTTTTATTGTTGAATCATCAATGTCATTGTAAGGAGGTTCTTAGCAGTGCTGTCTATGTATTTATTAGCTTGGGTCTCCATTTTTTAGAGTACAACAATAATGGCGTTTTCCAATGGGCTGCACCGAGTAGGCACTGGTGTGGCCATTACATTGTTGTGTAATATTTGTTTTTTTAATTGTTAGATGAACATTCATTGTGGTCCAGAGCAGCCATTGGAAAACGCCGTTGGTAGTAGCAACTACCAGTATGCTAACTAATTAGTAGGTCTAGGTAGGCCTAATTACATGCTATGCTACCTCATACAAAGTAAACTAAACTACCTCATACAAAGTCAAACATTACATTTTAGACTGAAACTTCTAATGAATAGCATGTTTCACAAAAACTAGGTATATTAAAGATCACTTAATTCATGACAAAAAAATTCTTGAATTTAAACTATTATGCATTTACTAGGCCTCAGAAACACTTGAAATGGGAAAAATTTAAATGAAAATAAAACTACTTAAGTCGTTCCACAGCAACCTTGGAAATGCTGATGTCATAGATGTGTGAGGCATTGGCCAATCAAATGTCAGCATTTAAAAAAGCCATCCCCAGATTAGCTCCGACTCACTCATTTATGACGTCGGCATTCAAAAGGTTGCTGTAGAACCACTTGATATTAAGTTATAAAGAATTTGTTTTTATGACGAATAGGTAGGGGCCTACTGTACATAAATATTACGCACTCTCGTGAACTCCTGCATCTGTTAATTACTTACTACTGGTACATAGTTTTTATTTAAATTAAACCAGTTTTGAAAAATGAATGCACATCGTAAAAGCCATCTGAAATATGAGTATGCTATAATTTGATTTTGTTAAACCTATGTAATTTCAATTAATTAGGCTATGTGCCTGTTACCAACTCATTCAATGGTACACTAATTTTACATAACTTCCCCCTCCCATCTGTAGACCCCCTCCAACTGTATGCAATAAGCACATGATAGTAATTTATACCGGTGGGGTTCTCTTGGTCCACCTTTAGCTTCTCATGGAGAGCGAGCAGCTTCGAGACCTTCCATCATTGCAGGGGACGCGACTCTGCGATGAACTGGCCTTGGTCATTGGAACCGTGGGCGAGAACCTGTCTCTCAGGAGAGCGGCATGCTTTCGTGCGGCACCGGGCGTTAGGCTGGCGGGATACGCCCACCCATCACAGAGCTCCGCAAACAATACATTCTTAGGTGAGCCACGTTTATATCGCGCATTCTAGGCTGGCCTTGGTCATCGAAACCGTGCGTGAGAACCTGTCTCTCAGGAGAGCGGCATGCTTTCGTGCAGCACCGGGCGTTGGGCTGGCGGGATACGCCCACCCATCACAGAGCTCCTCAAACAATACATTCTTAGGTGAGCCACGTTTATATCGCATATAATAGGCTAAATAAATAATAAATAGCCTATGTAAATAAATGAATGTGTATTTAGCCTACTATTTATTGTCTCTATGTACAGTATTTACATACCCTCCTTTTCTTCAGTGGGAAACATTAATTGTTATATGCTTCGTTTCTATGATGGCTCCAAAGTAATCGTTTACTTTTTATATTAAAATTCCTAAGTAAAAAAAAAACAAGCCAAATTGCAAGTCAAACCGTGGATAATGTACACGTACTGTAGACCTATTGGTAGCAGGAATAATTCCACTGGACCAATGAGTTAGCTGTAGTAGGCATTAGTCTGCATTACCCTAAAGTTATTTGGTTATGGTAGTAGGCCTAATAGTGTCATTGTTTTTCTGTGTGTAGCTGATTCTTGTCTAATTTTCAGTAAGAAAGTGAGCCAGTTGATGACAAATTGGGACTTGACATAAAATGGTTTCATTAAAGCGAAATACGACAAAACATCGCGCAGACTTCCAATATAAAAATGAATTATCAATCAGAGTACCCAGACCTAAACAAAGTTTTCAATCTTTATTCTTTTTGCATAAAAACATTGCCAGTATCAATATATGTACTAGAGTAGACTGTACTTTATACCAGGGTTGCCGTTTTTGCGGAGTTTATCCTCTTTTGCGGATTTTTAGGGTGCCTCGCCGACATGAGGATTAACGGCCAAATTGGCGAATTTTCTACCATTATTGTAAAAACCGTGAAATTTACTATAGTTTGAAAATTCCGCCATAAAGAACGATTTAATAACGTAAAAAGTAAAGTTGGACAATCTACACTTGAACCCGCAGCATAGACACGATGTCTCAAAACACGTGTGAAATATCGAGATTTCAACTGTGTTTTTGTAAGTTGTCTTGCTATACTAGCAAGCAGAGGGTGGAGTTGGGGTGGAGCTTGTGTGGGAGACAGCCAATGCGGTACCTAAAGCGTTGTGATTGGTCTAGTAGTAAGTAGCGTCCTCTATCGTCAACTTTGCAGAACGTGTGTGTTCTTTTAATGTACGATAGAGCGCGTCGCCTGTGCCTCGTTGATAACAAGCAGAACCGTGAGCGTGAGCCCGTGACGTGACGACTGACTTTTTATATGAGTCTATGCTGTTATTTGCCTGGTTTCTTGTTAATATATATATATACAAATTAATTTATTATTTATTTATTTATAAATTATAATGGAGAGGGTAATTCTTAAAGATCATCTGGCATAATGCATATAACCTAAAAATAAACATAACCTAATTTTTTTTTTTATTCTTTCACACTTTAAGCTAAGTAACAGCAGAATAAATGTGTCTTGGAGGATTTTTGAGGATTTTTTTGGTATTTATTTATTATTTATTTGCCTGTCGATTAATACATGGTACAAATATAGGCATCGTCAATCTTATAATATACATACTTAATATACATAAACTTAATATTATACATATTATGATCAGATTAAATAGAGACATTGGAGATACATATTATAAATCGATGAATGTGATTAACCATCTAAATCACATTGTGTTGGGCCGTAAGGAATTCGTGGAGAGAATAGAAGGACTTAGAGATGAGAAAAGATTTCAGATTGGCTTTGAATGAGGGAATGGACTGAGAGGTGATTATTTTTCTGGGAAGCTTGTTGAAAACGGTAAGAGCTAAGTAGTGTGGGCCTCTGGAAAATAGAGATGAGTTGTGGCTGGGAAGGTGAATCTGGACGTTGGCTCTTGTGTGATGAGCGTGGACTGAAGAGTTGAGTGGGAAGAGATTTGAATTCAGACGAACAAACATGGCAGCTGCCTGAATGAGGGTGCTTGCAAGGGTGGGAATTTCAAGTTCTTTGAAAAGCTCTCTACAGGAATGCCTCCTGGAGACGCCAGCAATGATACGGACTGCCCTCTTCTGTAACGTGAATAATCTTGTTGCTTGTGGGGAAGCCCCCCAGAATAGAACAGCATACGATAAATGAGAGTGAATATGGGCAAAGTAGACTAGTTTCAGAATATGGGGGTGAACTATCTGCTTGAGCTTCCTCAACATGAAACAGCCACTGGAAATTTTGGAGGAGACCATGTCAATGTGCATTGACCAATCAAGAGTTTCAGTGATATACAGGCCTAACAGCTTGGCATGATTTGAACGGTTAACGCTTTTAGTATCGAGCCGAATCAGTGGACTAGATGTCGGGGCGCTCTGAGGTGTGTGGAAGTAGAGGTATACTGTTTTGGAGAGAGAGAGAGTTAAGAGGTTGCTGTGGCAGTATGAGGACATAAGGGAAGCTTGTTTGTTGGCTAGAGTGGGGAGGGCAGGGGCACAATTTTTGGGGAGAGTTATAAGGTGGCTTGAGTCATCCGCGTATTGGGCTAGGACACCTTTGTCTAGGATATTGGGCAGGTCATTGGTATATAAGATAAAGGCTAGTGGGCCCAAAATAGAGCCCTGGGGGACGCCAGTGATAAGATATTTGGGTTTAGAAAGAAATTTTTGAGTGGAATCCTTAAGAATTGCCTGGATTTCTACTGCCTGGGTTCGTTCAGACAAGTATGAGGCCATCCACTTATGGGCTGTTCCTCTAACCCCATATGTCTCGAGCTTGGCAAGAAGAATGTTGTGGTCTATAGTATCAAACGCCTTGCTAAGATCATAAAAGATTCCCACTGCGTGGTCTCCTTTGTAGGGATGGGCAAAAGCGTGTACTTCACTAAACGTGTACACTCCTGCTGGCAAAGCCGTGTACACGTGTACACGTCCGTGGGGTCCCGCCTTCGAAAAAAAAATCATGTTCTGTCTAGGCCGAAAAATTATGTTTTAAAGGGTTGTTCCCGCAAACAGTTTCAAGACGTAATCCAGCGTGTTTCATGGTTCTGACCTCGGATCACTTGTGACAAGTGACAACTGAGGAGTGAGGACGGTGGCACATCGCATGAAACCGCTCGTCGGCGCCAAGCCCTCCGTGGCCGGTCGCACACAGTATAGTATTACACACGGCGCGTTTATTGTTTCCAGAGAAACAGTAAACGTGTACACGCATTAAAGCGTTTACACGTTTACACGTGTACACTATCCCATCCCTACTCCTTTGTCTAGGGCAGTGTAGAGGGGGGAGAGAAAGCTAAAAATTGCAGTAGTGGTAGACTTATTTTGTAGGAAGCCATGTTGGCTTGGTGAAAGCAAGGAATGATAGTTGAGAAATGAATCAAATGATATTAATCGATCATGCATTATATATTCATAAATTTTAGAAAAGGAAGAGAGGATGGATATGGGACGATAATTGTTCATGTCCGATTTCTTTCCTTTATGTTTGTAGATGGGAATAACTCTAGCATTTTTAAGTTTTGTCGGAAAAATGCCTGAAGAAAATGACTCTACAGAGGATTTAAAAAATTACTTGGTGGCAACCCTGCTTTATACTAACATAACCTAATTGGTTTGTCTTGTCTTGTGTGTAGGAAAGTATGGTGCGTTGGTCGCATTTAGAGAATCGGGGGCTGCATTAGAAGAACTTTCCATCGATCGGGTCAGCAGAGATCTGTGTCAGCACATTGTAGGTGAGTTAAGTGGCAAGTAAAATAAAGGAAGAGAAATTTCTTTAAACACTTCAAATAACTGCAGAGTTATTCATACAGACAGAGCCCCCACATTTTATGCAATGGGCTCAATTGAGGTGGGACTCGTTCAGGCCATTCTATTTGCAACGTACGTAGGCCTACCGCTTCATTGTAGCAAGGTTAAGAGCGAAGGGTATCTCTACGTCAAAAACCACACAAAATATTAATTTTTGTATTGTGTCTCAAGAATGGATGTTGAAATTGAAAATCTGAATCAGCAGTAGAGTCTACACTGTGGTTTAATAAGCCCTACATACTGAATGCTCTAAATGTGTCTTACATTTATAATCAGTAAACCTATGATGGTTTTTATTTCAATTAATTTATTACTAATTACTAATTATCGATTCACTAATCAAAATAAGTACACTAGTGGTTATAATATTTCATTCAGTCTGTCTGTAAGGTTTACCAAAACACAGTGCGCTGTCGACTCAGGTTTTCGATTTCAAGTAGCATTCTTCAGTTATATGATATAATTGAAAAATTTAAATTTTCTGTGGTTTTTGATGTACCGGTAGAGGTACCCTTCGCTCTTAACACAAGACTTCACTCTGTCACTCATCTTCGTAGCGCTGGGATGTATCAAAGTGAACTGACACCACACCCTGGTTTTAACCTCTCACAATGCTCTAGAATAATTATCATTATCATTTCATATGCCCACAATTAGTCTATCCGACCATCATGCTGGATCTCGTCAACCAATTTTAGATTCGTCTCCCTGTTGTGAAACTTTATGCCCCCCGGCATAGCGTCATTTTGGGCTCTTAGCCCCTCACAAGTCAGCAGATGCCTTCTGGTCTGCTCTTCCTTCCCACACAGATCACAAACACCGTCCGCAGCCAGCCCTATCCTATGCAGATGCGACTTTAGGAGGTCATGTCCTGTCCTGTATTCAGTCGAAATTGGGCAGTTTCCACTTCACTCATCATCGTAGCGATTAATTATTGTTCTTTGAAATAAATGCACCACTAGGGACTTTCTTTTATTTTCAATTCTTTATAAAAAGTTAGTGGTTATCCAATTACTGTAGGCCTATATCAATTTTAAATGAAGAGTTAACCTGACCTTGACTGTTATAATTGAACAAAGAGAGCCTAGGGGTGAACAAGCACACATTTTCTCAATGATTTGTAGGCCTAAGTTTGTTGGTGATGAGAACTGTAATTTTAGTTTAGCATGTAACATGCTTTATCAATAGCCAACCACAACATAGATTAACCCAATTACATTCATTCCTGTCAGTATGCGTCTAGACAAAACTTCAGCAAAATAACATCATTGAATTTTAATGTTAGTTTATTCATTGCTTTGAGGGTTAAGAAATTTATAGCTTGCCAATGTGAAAGCAGCATTATTATGTATTTAATCCTCTAGTGATGACTTGAAGTAATTCCAGCCAGTATATTTTTACATGATCTTGGGTCTAAGAAAAAAACGTGTCGCTGGCACTATCTTGTTTCTTGTCTGGCAGTTGCCACATGTTTAGAAGTTGATTCATATGAGTATTTAGGGTTTTACTTTTATGTGTTTTAATTACGTACTTTTTGCAAGTCAATGGTCCTAATCAAAAGGAAAATATAGTGTAGGCTGCATGCGCTGACAAGTCAACAAAGTAGAGTGCGATGCATGGTTTGAGGTTCTGACGGTGTTTCTTGTACCGTAGGTATGAGTCCAACGAAGGTAGGCGTTCAAGGCGAGGACGAACCTTGCGGTAATCCGGACGACGAGCGATGCCTCATCCATCAAGAATATCTTCTCGATCCAACGCAGACAGTGTCTCAACTGGTCTCGGACACCGGTATCACCGTTCTCGACTTTGTCAGGTTAGTACGACACTCACCGCAGTAATCTCTCTCGTCTCTTTCAGCCAACTTTCCCTGTTTCTATCCTCTCACCAACCCTCCAACTCAACCATTATTGATTATACTACCGTTAGGTATTTCTAAATCATATTTTACTTATTCTCAGTGGTCGAAATTAATGCTCGCCCAAGGCTAGTGAAACTGCTCTGGCTAGTAAAACTTTGCTCAGGGCCGGTATTTCAATGTCCAGTTATTAGTTAAAGTGTCAAGTAAATTTAACTGTCAGGTAAGCCAAGCTTGGTGTATTTCTATTGGCCGTTGTCATGGTGAAAACAATTTAACTGAGAAGTAGATTTTAACTGGACATTGAAATACCGGCCCTCAGGCTAGTAAATATCTCATTTCACTAGCCCAATGGGCAAGTGGTCAACAAATATACTAATCTTCACAAAGGTGTTTCCAGGTACATTCAGAGGACAGTATATCTTAGTGTATGTTTCTAATTTCATTCAGTGAAACTTCATAACAACCATCTTTATTTATAAACAAAATGATCTATATAACAAACTTTTCTTGAGGTCCAATAAGATTCTTATGCATGTGAAGGTACCATCTTTTTAAAGAAAAGAAATGTTCTTTATAACAAAATGATAATCTGGTCCCAAGAGTTAGTTATAAAGAAGTTGTTCTGTATATAATTTTCTATGTAGTGTCTAGGCTACACAAAATAATAATCTTTTAATTAAGGCTATTCGTCTCGTCGTTCATGGTAAAAAATCATTCTGGTCGCTCCCTACTCCCCCACACCCACATGTCAAATATTGTTGACAAGAGCATTCATGTATGATTGTTTTAGGCCTACATAAAAGTACCGTAACCTATTTGTGGGCAGGCTAGTAAAATGCTCAGGCTAGAGGACTACAGTATTATTGCCACTAGCCTGAATGCTTAATGGCAAAAAAAGTGAGTTAATTTTCGACCCCTGCCAGTGTTCTTTCCAGCTATCTATTAGTAACACTTCTTGTTTGTTATTGTCTTACAAATGTTCGTTTACAGATGGTTTTACTTTTTAGATTTGAGTGTGGTGAGACCTTAGAGGAGCAGCAAAGCAAAGAACTTCCACTTCCACTTGAAGTCAATGAGGCTAAAAATTAAGGTACTGCATTCAGCATTCCGATAGCAGGCTGTAGGCTTTGGAATTCTAATTTATATTCGTCTATGCGTACATAACATAATATTAAACCCTCAACTATATCCCCTATACGACACACAGAGGAGTGTCAAATGCATTTGTATAACAGTGAATAGTGTAGAATACAGTTGAATTATTAAACAAAAATAATATAAATTACAATACTGGATTTTCTGAAAGTTTATTTGTGTTCTTGGTAGGATCCCATCTGCTGAGGCAATACTAGGAATGGTTCACCTGCATACTCAGCCAAAGGAAACACAGTCACAACTAACCTTGATTCCTGCATGCCTTGGTATACTGTGTGAACGTACAGAGGGTATTTGGTTATACTAGTGATCACTGATCACCAACAGTGTCAAGAAGGGATGACATCGGTTTGTAAAATAACCAGTTTGGCTAATCAGTGTTAGCCAAATCCAAAACCGGTTTAAAACCAGTTTAAAAAAAAACACGTCACCAAAAATAAACATTTGCATAAGATTGTATAACCAAGGGAAATTAGAGATGAAAAGAACATGGGCTGTCCTTTGTCGGCACATGAGGACAAAGGACCAGGAAAGCGGGCGTCCTTTGATATTGGCTACCTGCCAACTCGAGTAATAATGGTGGTTAGGGGGATGGGGATTCGTGAAGCACATCGGCTCCGCTTTGTCCACGTCTGCATATAGGCACCGAGATTGGCCACTGATGGCGTTAGTGAAAACGAATGTAGCGCTCAAAGTGTCAAAGTCGCGCAACAACCTGCTGAAGCAGCGTCGTTCTTTCTACGTCGATAAAGGCAAATTTTGAAAATTGTTTAATTTAATACGGCTTTTAAAATTTTTGTGCAGATTATGAATCCCATCAGTAATTCTTAAAAAGGCAAGCCACCATTTTAATCAGGACACATTTTAGACGTACAAACAACAAATAACACACAACAAACACAAACAAAACAAGACAATAAAAGCCAAAACTCAAAACAAAAAACAAAACAAAATAAATACACATCAACAATAAAAAACAAAACAAACACCAAACAAAAAACAAGATGTATCACAATAATATCCAGGACTATGTTCAACCGCGGAATTAAATCTTCAGCAGTGTGTTGCTAAATTTGGCCACATATAGCCAGAGTTGGGGAGTAGCGCGCTACAAGTAGCGCGCTACTTGTAGCATGCTACTTTTATCTGTAGCGTAATCGGTAGCGCGCTACATTATTCAAATAGCAAAATGTAGCGATAGCATGCTACAAATTTTGTAGCTGTAGTGAGAAAAGTAGCGCAATATTTAACGCTACTTTCAACGAAGTTCACGTTGTTTAATTTTCCCGCCACGCACGGAAAGTCGCAAGTCGACGCTGTAAAATAACGGTTGATTTTCGAGCAAAGAATTTCGGAAGGTGTTTGCCCTATAATCCCTCGCCACCCCCACCAACCCTTCGACGCAGTTCATTCATTCACCCCTGCTGTGTGTCCTGCTTAGATTAGACCGCTGATGGGCGGGCGTTTTGTTCGTGAAGCCAGACCAGTGTCCGATCGGCCGCTTCTTTACGAAACGAACCTCAAATAATCAATTCGTGTAATTTATGGATGGGTGGTTGATGGGTTGGTGAAGAATGATACTTTGAAAACACGTGTGATTGACTGATTGGGAAGTGTGACAGCCACTCCCCCTAACCTAAACCCCCTCCCCCGCCCACAACCGCAGCTCATACAATCCCAGCACACTCAGCGGAGCAGCGACAGATTTATACCAGTAGGTATCACGGGGAAACCCTTGAAACTTTTTGTAAAAAGATGTAAATAACGCATGTAGCGGAAAAAAAGCGCGCTACATTTTTTGTGTAGCGGATATAAAGCGTCGCTACATTTTAAAAAGAGTAGCGAAAAAGTAGCGAAGCTACTTTTTTTAAGGAAGTAGCTGTAGCGAGAGCATGCTACTTTTTAAAAGTAGCGTCCCCAACTCTGCATATAGCGCTGTATGTACTAACACACGGTGCCTATATACAACTCGGTACCTAATATAGGCCTACCATGAATCATGATTCATCCCCCACCCAGAAAACAATTACGAATTAAAGATGGAAAGTGAAAACATACAACTCTACATCCATACAGTTGGCACTAAAGTGAACATGAGTTTTATGATTTGTTTGTTGCTTTTGTTGTACTGTATGACCTGGTCACATTACTGTCAGAAGCCGGTTCAAGCTCCAGTCTCAACCCTCCAAGTGTGTGCAAGCCAGTGTGCAGAGCAGCCACATAGTTCTTGCACTGGGTGACCAAGTTATGTTCCGACTTGATCTTAAAGAAACAAAAATGTGGTGGCATCTGTTGTTTTTGGTAGCGCATCAGCTTGCTATAAGTTTGTAATTAGCGTGAAATCTCTTTGGCAATATAGTTTGTGGGTTTACTCAAGAGTCAAGATGTGTGAATCTTCGATAAAATGGTAAAATTTGATAATAAATCTGTTTAGGCCTACTAAGTGTTGAATCGCTGTGGTGCCTAGAAAATTATTCAAATTGAACAAATTATCATTCTACATCTTAAATCATAGGTAGAGGCAGTAGTTTTTCGCATTAAAGTCCCAAAATTTTCGCATTAATGTTTTGAAATTTCGCATTTCCGTAGCATTAATGCTTAATATTTTCGCTGTTATTTCGCAGTAATGAAAATAGATTAATACAGCTTAGGATCAAAGGAATCACGTTTTTCACAAGACATAAAAATAAAATACTTAATGATATATTATTTTAGATAATAAGTTTTTAATTGCAAATGAATACATACATAGTAATTAATTAACTATTATTAGGTTTAAAGAAATATCCTACTGCAAATTAAGACAATTTTTTTTTTTTTTCCTTCTTGTGCCAAGATGGCTTTTTCAGACATTCTTTTGTCTTACTATCCAATATAAAACTGCTTCCTTTTCTGGCCTGCTCATATCATTGGGCAGGGAGTCAATTAAAAGACAGTAGACACCCCCTTCCGCCCTCACTACAAACTGCACTTCTTGACCAGTCTAAAAAAAGTACAGGAACTACCATTTGAATGGCAACACAAACTTACGTTCTGCATTTTTACTTGTACAACTCGTCCCAAAAGTATGTATATAAAGACAATATTAGCCAATTTCGCTTTAAATTCGCATTCAAACCTCGATTTCGCTATTAAAGGGGTGTTTCGCTTGAATTGTTGGTTTTTGCAAAAATTCGTAGTAATTATTTTATTATTAAAAGAACTATATTTTCATAATTTGTAAAGAAATTGTGATTTCGCTGAAACCTAAGACTTGTCGCATTAATCGCTATTGCGAAAAACTACTGTCTCTAATCATAGGTTACATATTCAAGTTGGAAACGCCACTAAAAGATGGCACTGCTAAGCTTTACCATTAGGTTTGATTTACCAGCAACTTTTGTTCTTTTTGCTCTGTATAAGACCAAGGGGTACAGTGCAGTGTCATTGCCATTTTACTTTTAGTTTCAACAAAGGTTCAACAATTCATTCAAATATTTTTAACAATTGACAGTTAGACATCACCTTTTTTTAGTTGACGTTTTTGCCACCAGAATGTGTACAACCTCTTTAGTAGCGTTGCTTTCATTGAAGAATGGTGGACACAGTCAATCATAGGATATGTGTACATAAAATAAATTTGTTCTCAAAAATACTTTTAAAAATATGTATTTATAACATTTGTTCATATCATATCACAGTCCTATCCTAACATTACACAACATAATAGCTCATAGTCATATCACACCTGTTTGCCTTCTTTGCCCCCAACATTTAAATACTATTTCAACAATCGAAACATTATAAAATATATTCTATGTATTAGTAGTAAGAAAAAACATGAAATTAATGTAAAAGTAATTTCTAAAATAATTAAAAATATGTTATTCTTATTCTTACTCTTGTTTAACACATTGATTTAACATCACACTTCCAGTTTAATAACATAATAGGGTACAGTCATCATGAATAAAACTCATTTAGTACATATGTGCAATACATATTTTTCTTTCGTTAGAGAATAAATTAAAAATAATGAAGGCAAAAGTGAAATGCATTTTAACAGAAAAAAAAATATTGTACAACTTGCAGCGTTATTTCGTAACATAGGGTACTACGTGATGTTAGGGTTGCCATTCGATAAGATTTAAAAACAGTGCCAATAATTGGCGTGGCTAATCCTTTGCTGTCCGTATTTCTCAGCAGTCGGTAGACACCAAATATCATTCAAAATAAATAATTACTAGGCCTACATGCATCTGCCCACTCAGTGGTGAGAACCGACTGTCGGTGACACAACACTGATTGGGGGCAGGAATGTGGATCTTCTTGGATTAGACAGTCATTTACGTGTAGCTTGTTCATAAGGCTTCACTGTATGTGGATGTCTGGGACAGGGTAGCCAGTAGCATCGTGAGCTAAAAGACAGGTTCACAGAAAGTGTACACGTAACCTAATCCTCCTCACTGCTGCCTTCAGTGCAGTGTCGACTATACGACTATAATTGATTTCATCGCTTTTGCAGTTTTGCTTCATTCTTGTACGGAGAGGCGTAGCAAGTGCACACAGAGCGTTGCGAGCGTTTCGGTCGACAGTCACCGAATACTGGATACTCAAACAACTTTCAACAATAAGAATGTACTCTAAATTAGGGATGTCATAGGGTAGGAAAATTCGGATCCGGTTCCAGACCTTCCAAGAACCGGGTTACCCGAATCCTGAAAGCCTAATTTATGTCATCTTATCTTGGTTACACCCCCCCCCCCCCCCCCCCCCCGAAACCACGCGGTTGAAGGTCGTTCTCTGTCCGTGTCAGCTGCCGGCCGCTGTGTGGGTTGGGCTCTGTGCGGCCGCTGCGCGCGGGAAGGGCGAGGAGGGACGGAGGAGGGTAGTGTATATGGCCTCACAGAACTCGCCCGCAGTAATGACAGCGCGTACTAACGTGCGACCAGCTGGCCACGCCCACAAGCAGGAATTCACTGTAGCTTCAAGGAAAATAGACGCAAAAATATCGTCGCGTATTTTTTTTTTTTTTTTTTATACAAATATTACTACCCGATAAGGATCCGGATCCTAAAAATGGATTCGGGTAATTTCTGGATCCGGGTAACCCGGGTACCCGGGTACCCTATGACATCCCTACTCTAAATCATTAGCAAAACTATTTGACTACTTTGGAATTTATGGATATTTTTCCAATAAGAGGGGTTTTGGGTGAATTATAGCAGGCAGTGTTCAGTGGCCGGAACGCTCGCAGCGCTGCAGTGTATGCAAATGTTGTATGCATCTCCATACTGCATGTTGTTTTTTTGTTTTTGTGGTCAAATCAGTTTCACTGTTTAGTTCAGGATGATTGGCAATGTTTATAGGACATTTTCTTGAATAAGTTATATAATATGAATGTTAGAGCCCCAAGAAGTGATACTGAAGAGTGATAGATCATGATGGGTCAAGAGCTAATCCTTGGATGGAGGAGTGTGGGTGAGCATGAGAAATAGCAAATGTGCTGTGTCCAAGGGTTGATCATACAAGAAAAAATGTCCATGACAACTTAACAGCACAATTTCTCTTTACTCCACGACAGGTTTGTTCACAACGCTCAATGGATGGGTCGGCAGACATGAGCTATTGTCCCTCCCATCCCAGCACAGCTCAATGAGGCAAGCTTAGTGCATTTTAAACAAAAATTAAATCATGAACAATCCTTAAATTGGGCATGCTATATTTGGTTACAAGTTCAGATTTAATAGCAACACATTTTTAAATGTGTTAGTTTAGTGTTGGGCTGTTGGCTCTTGGCAAGTAGGGCCCACATTACTTTTACTAAGTAGTACTACAATTACTGCTTCTTTGCTATTGGTGACTGAATCCGAATGTTTTGGATGCGATGCCATCCAGCTTTCTGTGGGTACTTCAGACACTTCTCTATCCCTCATCCCAGTCAGTTTCGCTGTTGCACAAAAGGAAGCCTTATGAATATTGTACACACAACTTAGTAGTGGCTTGGTTATGTTTTCTTAACTACCTATCTTATAATTTTGTTTATTTCTTTATAGTTTAATTCAGTTTCATCAGAAATTCAGAAGATGTATCCTTAATTATTTTGAATATGATACTGGTTGAAATGCCCGCAGTACTGGTTGTAAAATTCATATCAAGCGGCAACCCTACTATATGTGTGTCTAGTGCATGCATTGCTTATATACAGTACCTACATTGATTACAACTAACATCTTTGTCATGCCTTGTTAATAAATATATATTCCGAGTTCTTCATACAAATATGAATTGCTTTGCATGCATTGTGCATTTCTTTGTGGTCCCGCCACATTGCATTTCTTGAAATATCATTTTCATATCTATCTTATTTTAATTTAGAACATCTCACCAAATTACCTGCACAAACAATACTCAAATAGATTTTTTACGGGTATGTTTTCGTCCTCGGAGAGTATAGTAAAGTAACGTAACATATTTGGTCTTAGATCAGTATTTAACTCAAATTCATTGTTATACATACTCAAATCAACATGTAGGAATCGACTATTCATTATTAATTAAACATGTAGGCCTACTACTATTGAGCTAGTACTACACAAATTATGGAAGCAACAATATGCAGCGTCTCACATCTGTTTCTCTGTGTGTCTGGGGAACGCCCCCACTAACCAATCAACTACGAACAACAAACTGCAACATGAAATAACTATGTACCTATTGACATGTTGAGGCGCGAGTGCAAAATTGGGAACCTCGAAAGTTCTCAATTCTTCTTAAATGTCATTGAGGTAAGAAACCTATTCAGTACAAGTAACAGCATCCAAGCATATGATTGGATTGAATTTTCCTCGACGTTTGTGCGAGCATTCAAATATATCAACACACGTTGATAGCGACAGTTGGTTGTGCTTATAGACGGATCTTGCCACACATGATGTCGCCATAAGCTTCTTCTGTAAGCAGCTCGTAGCTTCCCTTGGAGGTTAAATAGTAAATCCTGTCCTTGATTGCCAATGGGTTAAAGCCTTCTTCTTGCAGATCCTTTTTCTTCAGTTTGAAAGTTCCTAGAAAAAGAAACAAGGTAGGTACTACTTTTAGTTTTAGTAAAGATTTAATGTGGTTTATAAAATAGGGGATAGGGTATACATAATATGAATATAGTACCGGGTACTGCATTAGTACAACAACCACTATGTTGGACAAACTTTCCACAAGACTTTTTGAGCACTATTCAATCTAGACTGTATGAAAGTTGTTTTATCACATTAGGATATGTACTTTGTATGCTCATGGAGCTAAAAATGGCATTATGAAGCAGTATTGGCAGAGGGAGTGTGTACAAAGTTTCCTGGACCTTGTTTCTGGTTTGCTCTGCCCCCCACCGCAACTCCTAGGGAGTGTTCTCACCCACCTGTCAGATCCACCTTGCTCAGGGCCCGAATGAAGAGAGGCCTAGCGTACGACGTGTTTCCATGTCTTGTTTGCTCTGCCCCCCACCCCAACTCCTAGGGAGTGTTCTCACCCACCTGTTAGATCCACCTTGCTCAGGGCCCGAATGAAGAGAGGCCTAGCGTACGACGGCAGAGACTTGCGGCAACCTTCGGCCAGCATCTCCATGTCCAGAGTCCGGTCCTCGTCCATGATGGCCGCCATCCCGGCTCGGCCCTCCATGCCCCTCACCTGGACAAGAGACACATGAGTAAAGTAGGGTCATTCCATGGAAGTTCAACCAATGTAGGTTGCCGACTTATTTCTGATATTTTTCCAAGTTGGATCATTGATAACTACTTACTTGCAGATAGTAACACAATTTTTTTTATTTTTTTCGGATGAACGGTTTAGAAGTTACGGGCCTTGAAAGTTCAGTCCGCGTCGCGAAAATGGCAAATTTAAGGGTTTGCGTTTAATAGTGCCACACCTAGAGGGGTGAAGCTTTTGGTTTGATTTTTCCTTTCTAGGACCATAATTGAATAGTTCTACTAGAATATGTTTTCAGAAATTTGATACTTAACATGCAAGTAGTCCAAACTGAAGGTCAAAGTCATCAAATTAATTTGTCGTTTTTGCAGATTTTGGGGTGTAATTACTCTGAGGGGGTTGAAGATAACCATCCAATTCTTTTTGCATAATATACTCTTTAGCCTTGTGTAATAGGAAAAAAATAAAAAAATTTGTTTTTCTGTACCCTTCATACCCAAAAATATTCCCAAAATGTAGCGAAAGTCAAATTTTGACATTTTCAAGGTCAAGTTATAGAAAAGGGGTAACTTCAAAAAAATTGAAAATTTGGTGTTTTGTTTAACTATCTGCAAAGAACAAAACTGCCAAATATTTATGTGTTACTCAATCTGGTTTAGGAGTTACAGCCCCTCTAAAAGGCAGTAATTCGCCCACTTTACCAGTAGGCGTACAGTGTGATTCTCAAATATAAAACACTATTTAGGCCAATATTTTACCAAACTACCTTTAAATATAAATAAACATGTCTTTGACATGTCCCGAAAATCCAGTTTACGGGGGTGGAAAAAGGGGGTGATTTTTTGTGAGGACACCAATATCTCAAAAACCAAAGATGTTACAGACATGAAAATTTGTGGTAAGATTGTCCTTAAAAAATATTGGAATAGTACATGTTTTACCATTTTCCTAACATCCTGTTAAGAAGGATGAAAAGGGGTGGTGCTCATACTAAAATTCACCCCCACGTTTTCATTTCTTCTCAACTCCAACTCCAATGTTACACTGTAACCAAAAAGGATGCTAATAAAACTGAACTGAACTGAAGTGGATTTTCAGAAAATGGTAAAACTAGTGTCTTTTAATTCTAAACTGAATTATCTAACTACTGAATCTTTAATTATCTAATCTAAACTAAATGCTGAGTTTCTCGTCTAAAACATTTTCAGTTATTGAAATAAAATATTCACTCCCTCCTTTTTAACCCCGTTTTCACTTGTCTTAAATTGATTTAAGAAAAATTGTAAAACATGTGTTTATTTAATCTTAAAGAAGAATCAAAATACCAATTTTCACATCGGCAACATCATCCGTTTTCGAAATATAAGTACTTATGCTCAAAAAATAATTCACCCCCTCTTGTAACCCCCGCCCCCCTTAGGCTACTGGATTTTCAAAAAATTGTAAATCAATTGTTTACATATTTTTAAATGAGTATTTAAATAGTAATACCAAATTTCACGACTAACATGTTCCGTTTTTTAGTTTTAAAAAATCACCCCGTGTTTTCACCCCCTTAACTGGATTTGCAAAAAATATTCAAATACTTGTTTCTTTATGTTTCAAGAAATATTTATACAAATTTTCAAGCCTGTAGCGTTTACGGTTACCGTTAACGATTTTGGAGGTATAGGAATCTTTAAAAAAAAATCCACCCCCGCTTCTCACCCCCATTAATGGGATTTTCAGAAAATGGTATCACACGTGTACTACTTTGTTTTTTAAGGTTAATCTAAATATCAATTTTTTACGGCTTATACAGTGTCGGTTTGTTAGATACCGGTACAGGTATCCTCATTTAAAAAACTACCCCCTTTTTGACCACCATTTACTAGATTTTTGAAAAATGGTAAAACACGTGTTTGTTTATGCAGAAAAATCTGTGTACCAATTTTCACATCTCGAATATCTTTGGTTTTAGAGATAAAAAAATTCACCCCCTACACTGCACCACCCCTTTTCATCCTTCTTAACAGGGTTTAAGGAAAGTGGTAAAACATGTACTATTCCTTTATTTTTGAAGGATAATCTAAATACCAATTTTCACATCTGTAACATCTTCGGTATTTTGATATTGGTGTCCTCATAAAAAATCACCCCCTTTTTCCACCCCCCTAAACTGGATTTTCGGGACATGGTTAAGACATGTTTATTTATTTTTAAACGTAATTAGGTAAAATATTTGCCTAAATAGTGTTTTATATTTGAGAATCACACTGTACGCCTACTTGTAAAGTGGGTGAATTACTGCCTTTTAGAGGGGCTGTAACTCCTAAACCAGATTGAGTAACACATAAATATTTGGCAGTTTTGTTCTTTGCAGGTAGTTAAACAAAACACCAAATTTTCAATTTTTTTGAAGTTACCCCTTTTCTATAACTTGACCTTGAAAATGTCAAAATTTGACTTTCGCTACATTTTGGGAATATTTTTGGGTACGAAGGGTACAGAAAAACAAAAAATTGTATTTTTTTCCTAATACACAAGGCTGAAGAGTATATTATGCAAAAAGAATTGGATGGTTATCTTCAACCCCCTCAGAGTTATTACACCCCAAAATCTGCAAAAACGACAAATTAATTTGATGACTTTGACCTTCAGTTTGGACTACTTGCATGTTAAATATCAAATTTCTGAAAACATATTCTAGTAGAACTATTCAATTATGGTCTTGGAAAGGAAAAATCAAACCAAAAGCTTCACCCCTTTAGGTGTGGCACTATTAAACGCAAACCCTTAAATTTGCCATTTTCGCGACGCGGACTGAACTTTCAAGGCCCGCAACTTCTAAACCGTTCATCCGAAAAAAATAAAAAAAATTGTGTTGTTATCTACAAGTAAGTAGTTATCAATGAGCTTAATTTGAAAAATATCCCAAACATGTCAGCAACAAATTAATTCCAAATTGGTTGATTTTTCATGGAATGACCCAGTAGGTATTTTGTAAGTTTTGTGTGTACCTCTAATGATTTTCATTTTTAACAAAGACTACCATGCTAAAATCAGCTCAATTTTACTAATTCTTATTTCTTCATAATAATATAGAAAATGATTAAAAAAATTAAATTTTCCATGTAAATTGTATACAAGTTGATGAGTGCTGCATAATTTCCAGCAAAACAATTTAACTTTTTAAGTAGGTATATCTACTCAACCTATACCTCTATATATCTAATCAACCTTAAAAACCATAACTAACACTTTAGCGACGCTTGTATCTAATGTTACTTATTACAGAATGATTATTTTCAATAAATTAATGTTACAAAACAAATAACAACACAATTATAGATAACTTTTTTTTTATGGATCACTCCAAAATAAAGCACGCCATTTGTCTTGTATTGAATCACAACAGTATTCAAAATAGCCTGCCTACCTCGACCCATGAGTATGGTCCATAAGCACCCTACCTCAACCCACATGTCTGGCCCATGGCCTGCCTACCTCGACCCACATGTCTGGCCCATGGCCTGCCTACCTCGACCCACATGTCTGGCCCATGGCCTGCCTACCTCGACCCACATGTCTGGCCCATGGCCTGCCTACCTCGACCCACATGTGTGGTCCATGGCCTGCCTACCTCGACCCACATGTGTGGCCCATGGCCTGCCTACCTTGACCCACATGTCTGGCCCATGGCCTGCCTACCTCGACCCACATGTCTGGCCCATGGCCTGCCTACCTCGACCCACATGTCTGGCCCATGGCCTGCCTACCTCGACCCACATGTCTGGCCCATGGCCTGCCTACCTCGACCCACATGTGTGGTCCATGGCCTGCCTACCTCAACCCACATGTGTGGTCCATGGCCTGCCCACCTAAGCCCACATGTGTGGCCCATGGCCTGCCCACTTAAGCCCACATGTGTGGCCCATGGCCTGCCCACCTAAGCCCACATGTGTGGTCCATGGCCTGCCCACCTAAGCCCACATGTGTGGCCCATGGCCTGCCCACCTAAGCCCACATGTGTGGTCCAAGGCCTGCCCACCTAAGCCCACATGTGTGGTCCATGGCCTGCCCAACAAAGCCCACATGTGTGGTCCATGGCCTGCCCACCTAAGCCCACATGTGTGGTCCATGGCCTGCCCAACAAAGCCCACATGTGTGGTCCATGGCCTGCCCAACAAAGCCCACATGTCTGGCCCATTGCCTCCCCACTTAAGCCCACATGTGTGGCCCATGGCCTGCCTACCTCATCACACGTGTTTGGCCCACATCCAGCTTACCTCAACTCCGTAGACAATGGCGTCACGGTACTTGACGACGTTGCTGATGACTGCCTCCACTTCCGACGTGGACACGTTCTCCCCCTTCCAGCGGTAAGTGTCTCCCGTCCTGTCCTTGAAGTAGAGATAGCCCAGCTCGTCAGCCACCAGGACGTCACCTGCAAGATAACCAGTCAACCCTTACATTCGAGGACACTTCCTGCAAGATGTTTCGTGATTTCAAAAATTAGACATGACAGTTAAAAAAGATCCAACCAATGTGGTATTATATTTTATAAGCTCAAGTGTGTTTCCACATACATTGATACTAAATAAGTTAAATGACTATATGTGGGATGAGCATGAAATTTCTTGCACATGCACATGTGTAATGTTAGTTTACTTCAAGAAAAAAGGTTTTCAAAAATACAGATACATCTAAATACAATGCATTGACAATCCACAACGTTTTGTAAGGGATTAAGCTCTATCTTTGACAGTTATAAAACCATTTCTTAAATTACAAAAAGGTGGGGAGCTTTAACCATTTTAATATCAATTTAGGCTGATATCTACCCAAATGTAATGTAATATAAAATTGGTAGTTTTGAGTTTAGTTGCCCCATACATCTATGTATTTAGTATCTAGATGTAGTAATGCACATATTTCAGTACTACGGGGCGGCGTAATAATTTTCTATTAGCACAGAGAGCGTTGTGAGAGCCAACGGACACTGATAATTCAATACACTACGACTTTCAACAATAAGAATTTCTACTTCATTGGTGCCAGTAACAATTTTGGCTTCTTTAGAACCAGTGGATAAGGGGTGTTTGATTACTTCTGGCAGGCAGTGCTTAGTGGCCGGAACACTCGCAGCGATGCAGTGTAGGCATTTGTTGTATGCTACTCCACGGGTATGTTCCGAAACCTCCTGGGAATAATTTAGGTGTAGCAAAGTCTGGCGAGTGCAAGCGTTATGAACAGTCGTATGTTTCGGAATGCATCAAGCAAAAAGATGGAGAAAATGCACGCTAAAACTTGTAATGAAGTGAAAGATAATAAAATACTACAAGGTCTGATGTAAGCAACAGTCAAATTCTGTTGTTCCTTAAGTGTTGAACGAACTTTTTAATCACTGAACTTTGCAAACGCCGCCAAGATTATTTTAATGCTGGCAATGCCAGAACGAATTGTTCCGGCGTCTCAAGCACGTTTGAAGCGCTTTCAACGGGTTTCGGAACGTAACCTATATCTGTCACTCTGAGACAAAGAATGTTACCTGACAGAAAGGCAGCATCTCCCTTGACAAACACGTCCCTAACCACCTTCTTCTCGCTAGCCTGCTTGTCGACGTAGCCGTGGAACGCCCGCGAGGGGTTGTTGGGTATGATCTTGCCGATGAAGACTCCCGGCTCCCCGGCCGCACACAGTTGACACAGACCCTTGGCGTCGCGGATCGGCTCTCCGGAGTTCTGGTCGGCTCGGATCAGCGTGATGGGGTAGACGGCCGGGATGATGCGGGAGATGAAGCCGATTGCCCCCACCTTGTTGTCGATGTTCACTGACACAAACAACAGATTAGGGTTGCCTGGCGATAAAAATTGTAATGTCGACATTACACGACTCAATGCTTTCGTCAATTGAATTCTAGAACAAAATCGATGCAAAAATAGTTTGGTAAAAAAAGACAATGATAGCTACTATCAATTGATACTTTTTGGTCCTTGAATATTGAACCATGAATGTGGTATAACATCATCATGTAGTGAACATAATCAATTGTACAAAATCCTAAAATCCACGTGAGCGAAGCCCTGGCGGGCAACTGCTAATACAACTTATAAAACATCTTACAAAGTAAACTATTGTATACAGTTATTTTTAATGATTATGAAAACTTGTTATTTCATGAGTCACTATCTATTATTAATTAAATGTTATTAGTAATGCCCATTTGACAAAGAATGAACTTTACTTTGTTTACAAAGATCACTAAGTGCAAAGTGCACTATTTTAGTACAGAATTATTTCCTTCTAGACTCTTTTTTATTTTAGAACTGAAATAGGCAGTGTGTAGACGTACCTTTGTTGGTTTATATACTTACCAAATAAATACTCATGATTTCAAATGGCCGTACACCCCTAAAAACAAAGTTACGGAAGTATAAAAAGTTACCTATATTTGCATTTCCTTCTGTAGCGCCATAGAACTCTGCCACTGAAGGGATGTTAAAGCGGTCGACAAATTGTTTCCAGATCTGTGGCCTTAGACCGTTACCAAAGATGAGTCGGACTTTGTGCGTCTTGTCTTCTGGTTTTGGGGGTACGGCGAGAATGTAGCGACACATTTCACCGATGTACTGGGCCACCTAAAATGCAATCCGGTATTATTTGTTGGAGGGAAAGTAGTGTTGCTTGAGTTTCCACAGTCAACATCAAACACTACAAAACATTCTACCTCATACTGTATGTTTTCCACACAGCAAAACATGTTATAATGCACAAGTTAGACGCTTGCACAACGGTTGGAATTATAATAAAAATATGTATTAATTTAAACTTAAGCTACCTTAGTCCATGATCTGTCGTGCCTTTTACAAGTTTTGAAACCAGGCACTAGGTGTCATTATATCAACATAAATTAAGTGAAATATAGCCCTTTATGCTACAAGATGTGTGCTTTACCTGAGTCACAAAAGACTATTTGATTAGATTTACATTGAGAGTGCAAACCATGGTTTGAAAACTTGTCTTCCGGACTTCACACAAACACAATGTGGCACTCCTCGGTCCAGCTCTCCAAGATGCTGTAACCTCTTAGTATTTTGCTCAATATTTTTAATCAAAATGTTTATCCAGCAACTGGATGATGAAGAAATTGTATGGTTTAGGTTGGACATTTCAGTTAATGACATTCAGTGTAGCGCAACCATTACATTTATTTGAGTGTAACCACCCAATACAATAGTGACGGTTAATCTAAATACCTACATACCGTACGTATTTTTAATTTAAATTTATTAAATTATGCCAAAAATGAACAGGAAAGAACTTACCAACAATGTATGCACACAGCAAACTCATTGCACATTAGTGTTTAAAATTTATAAATTTTTTCCTGTAAGAATAAATTTCATGTTAAGAAAGTAACAGGTACAAACAATGAAAGTAAATGATTCAAACTAAAATTGCTCCAGCTACATAGATCCAACAACCGCATGCTAAATGCAAACCCACTGGCATATTGAAAATGGTCTCAAGTGCATTTAGCAATGTTTCTTTTATTGAATCTGCTATTTTAACAATTAGTAGTCTTAAGGGAATCAACCTAGTATGTATACAATACAAACTTACAACAACAAAAATAGGCACATACAAAAATAGTTTGGTGTTTGTGGACCGGAAAATCTTGAATTATATCCGTGTTCTCAAATTAGAATATAGCCGGTACCTTACGCAAATGCCAACATGCAAGCTCGTGAAAATCATGACATTTGAAAAGGGATGTATATGTAGCTGTTATGATTTGTTTGGAGAATACATACAAAAGTTATTAATACTTCATATTTATCTCCTCTAACTAGTGAAGGATAAATGTTATGCAAAAGACAATTGTCTAAATGTGATTATAACATTCAGCTCCCAACTATAATAAATGCCATTTGGTTTTTAGTTCGACGCCAAGAACTAGAGACTGCGAACAGATATTTGTGAACAAAAATTTCCTCCTCGCCCTCTCATATTCACGCAAAGCTAAATAAGTCGCAAAAAATTATTAAATTCAATTAACTAAATTAAAATCATTAAAATGCAATAGAACCCAAGAAATACATTCATCTACGAGTCATATTTTATTTCAATTTCAGTTGCATATCAGCCAAAATTTTGCACTGTCAGCAATACTGCACGACATCCATTGAATGGAAATTTATAGTTTAGTACACTTGGCGTGGTGGAGGCAGCCAGCCAAAAATAGCTCATCAGGCAATTTACAACAATAAAACTATGTGGATCTGCGTGGTACCCCCTACATATCCAAGATCTTTGAATTACAGCCCTCAATGACGTCTAACGGAAATAAGGCTGTCTATGGTGTAACGACGTTCTATAAATAAAAGTATTAAAACTCCACCACCGCCCATCACCACAGTTTCCTGGTTCTGTCTCAAGTTGAGAATGCTATTGTCACTACATATATCACAGTCCAATTGCTTATTATCATTGAGTTTACATATTGTCAAAATCTAATAGGTTTTTAAAGCCCATCTTCCAACCATTAGATCCTTCCAAAATGTAAATTATGCACACACACAAAATTATGCAAAGTGTATGACTTTGGTTGGTAATCAGCATATTAATCTATTCAAGAATTCATTTCCTTGTTCTCATATTGTCATGCATTTACTACATACCAAGCTTTCACAATAGCATGTGTAAAATGAATCAACCATTTACAATTAGAACTGGTTATTGTTGTCTAGACAATTACTCGTATGCTTGAAACAGAACGTATGGTAATATAAAGTGTGGCGTTGTACCGTGCACTGGTATTTGTGCGCGTCAGCAAAGTAGGCGGTCGCCGAGAACTTGTTGCGAATGACTACGGTCGACCCGTAGATGAGCGCTTGGCCTATGCCGAGGGCTCCACCCGCCGTGTGGTACAGTGGTAGGGGTGTGTACACGCGGTCACTGCTCCTTATGCCGGCCAGCCACTTCATTCCAGCAGCCAGAAAGAAGTAGCTGTAAGCATGGGTAATGACACTCTCCCGTTAGACCGATGCAAGTCGTAACAATGCCAGAATACGTTTGATTGGTGGGTAGATTATCAAAAACTAGTTACGTTTGATTTGAAAGAAATGTGTTTATAAATTTACTGTTGACAGTTTAGCTAACACGCAAAGTCTGATAAGAACCGTTAAAATCATGACCCGTTGAGTACCACGTAAGCTAGTAGTTTACTGCATGCACTAACAGTCTACACTGAATAATGGTCAATATGAGGACTACATTTAAATAAAGCAAAAGATGGTATTTCATACAATGGCCATGCCAGACAATACAGTAAGCCCAAAATCATGAACACATAGTTTAACATTACCTACATACATCGTTACACATTGTTATAACACATCGTTTAATGTAGCATTGTGTCAAGCTTAATTTTTGCAAGAAGCAAAAAACATGCCAGATGATTTATGAACAAGAAACACAAGTATATTTTTATTTAACTTCACAATGCAATATTCAAAGATACATACGTATATAAAATATACTGTACCAATATAGTGGTTGTCTGTGGTATATAAAAGATAAATTAAATAGGGTGTTCATTAATCATTGTAAAGTATATATCATGTGTCAGTTCAAATTGCCAACTATTCAAAATGAAAATAGATTTCATAACAAAAAACACATCCATTGTCTTGAATTGACAAAGGAGTAATCTTCTTTGTACCAATAGACATAATAAAAGGTTCACAGGATCTGCTGAGAGAATGGTGTCATTACAAACAAAAATGAAAACAATAATAACAAAAACAGAAATAAAATACGTTCATTATGTCCTGTAAATAAGGGTTAGAACTCAATGCCCACTTCAGTTTCTAGTTTACTAAAGTCATAATAAATTGTAGTTATTTTCCACTAAAAAGAGGCAGTTTGGCCACGGCATCAGCACGAGAGCGGTACTGATGTGGTAAATACATCCGCAACTGGATGCTTGGTAGGAGAAAAGGTTGTAACTTGGTTGGCGGACAGCGTGAGACAGCAAAACGTTCAAAATAACATTCACACACAACAGTCACAACATATCTTTCACTGTTGTTTGTCCCACTTGGAGTTAGTCAAACGTGAGAATTTTGAATTTACTCCATAAGCTCTAATGATTAGGTGACAAAATTGCCCTGCCTGGATTTGGTTTAGAACCAAGCCTCTTGACAGAAAGGTAAACTATCTTTCTACTCAGCTATTGTTGTTATGACCAGCAACAAATGAAGAAATAAAAAATAAAATGATGCATGCCAATGTAGGAAAGAAGGGGCAGTATCAGTATCATACACATACAAGTAAACTTGCTGCCATTGTTATGTAAGCACAAACACACACACACACTATCACAACAATTGGCCTTGTACATTCATTATATATATATATTTTAGAATTAATTAAATTAACAATCAATAACACCAAAGATATACCAGTCAACTCCTCCATACACAATCACAACACAAGACAAAAAGAAACCCTTCACATTTCTTTCCAATACACACAAAAAAGCAAAAATGGTACCCACATGATGGGGCTGAAACTATTTAATAGACTGCCACATGAAACTTAGAGTATGAATAAACCAAATAAATATGGTTGAAAGCATTAAATTGATATTATTGCAAGAGCTTTCTAATCAATGAAAGAGTTAATTAAAAATATATAAACGCTTAATCGGTTATTTATTTAATATATCAGGTGAACTAGACTCTATATTCTGTGATAGACTGATAGGCAATCTATTATTATTATTAATTATAATATAATTACTATCAAGATATGTATATATATATATATATATATATATATATATATATATATATATATATATATATATATTATTTGTTAAATCGTAACTTTGATTAATTAGGTAATTAATTACTAATTAGCTATTTTGAATTTCAGTTGGAATATTCTCTATTCTGTGGGATCTATTACTATTCTCATCATCTGTGTTTTCATATCATAACCTTATCAAACTGTAAAATTTGTAGCTCACTAGACACAGGCTACCTACTATTATTATACACTAATTGTCTAAATGATTTTAGTTCAATTCTGTAAACTTTTCTGTTGTTATCTACTTTAGCTTTAACTTTATCTAATGTTGCACTAGAGTGTTGTAAATCCTAGGATATCTGTAATTTTATGTGTTCTAGTTTTAATCAACAATCTGACAGATCCTATACTAGTCTCTGTACAAGTCTTTTGGATGATAATAAACATGAACATAAACATAAACATAAACATTGTCACTTGCATCAGTAAAAAACATTAACATTAGTATTACCCAATACACCCATACAATTACGTACTTGTAAACACATGCAGATTTTTTATACAATCCATGCTTTCAATTTTATTTTACATTGTCAATAATTAATTTTCTCTTCATTATTTAACAGACTATATTTACAAAAAAATAAACACAACATTCCAATCTTGTAAAAGCCATGCTTTTTTCATTATTTTATCATCACATCAATATTTTGACGTTTTTGTATATTACAGTATTGCAACACAAGAACATAACAAAATGATGATCTCATCAGCCACACAGTTGAGAGTTGACATGATGATAAAACAGATGGTGGGTTAGTTCAAGCAAGCAGTCCAAAGCAAAAGTATGTGTCCCTGCACCGTACCGTACACCCGTATAGGCGGCAATCAGGCCAGTATCCAGATGCAGAGAATTTCTTCCTCATCACAACTGTTGTTCCTTTCGTCAGCGCTTGACCAATGGCCAAAACACCCCCCGAAGTGTGGTATAGGGGCAGGGGGCAGTAGACGATGTCATCGCTGCGCACTTTTACCATGTGGTGCAGACCGAAACTCATGTTTAGATATCTAGACCAGCACCAAGAAAAAACATGGAGAAACAAGTAAGCCTTGAGATACTCCTAAATTGTGATGTCATCATCATGTATTATGTCTATGAAGATCGTCTGGTGCAGAGCAGGCCCACCTCATGTTTACTATCTATACTGCACAAATATGGAGAAAACATACACCTCAGATACTCATACATTTGGAGAGGCAGTCAACAGCTGATGACGTCTTCCATCATTCACCTTGACCTCGTGTTTAGGTACACACAGTGACACCAAGAACAAGGCATAGGAAATACTATTCATGATTGGGATGTATTTTTGTAGGCAGGTGACAGTGTTGATGATGTCATGCATGTGATTGATTGATTGATTGATTAATGGGGCTTAACGTCTCATATTTTTGCAACAATGGCTAATCGAGACCATGTCATGCATATCTTCAACACATCTTCAAACTATAAAATACAGTATATGCACTGATTACAATCATAAAAGAGTGTGCAAGTGCATCTGAAATAAACTTTGTTTTCAATAAAAGTAGCCACAGTTTTCTCATCTTGAAAACCAGGGCCCTCATTCCAGTATGTAAGATGCAACAGGTTGCAACTTCCGCTAGGGTTGTGGAATAAGAGGTGCAATTACAACCTGCTACAACCACCTAAAATGCTGCTGGTGACTTCACTAAAATCTATTGAAAAAGTTATATATATGGGTCTACTTTTATACGAAATTTTGTTTCTGGAAGACGTCCAATATTGTGTTTTAACAAAGATAAAAACCTTTATCTTATACGAATTTTGAAGATCCAAGTCAAAGGTTATATAGATCCTATATTCAAATGAATGCTTTGAGATGAAATATATATTTAAAAACAAAAATGTTAATACAGTACAATCATTAGGCCTATTAGTGCACTGTATGTTATAGCCTAGATGTATGTTATTTTTTTTGTATGCTATCAGTATTATTGAACAATATAACTGACATCAAATTTTAGTGGGTGTCCATCTACTTCTACAAGGGAGACACTGCTTTGTACGCATGTATAATATGTGTGAAAGAAACAGCGCTACAACACCCATGCTAATATTGCATTTAAATATGAATTTGTGTTGTGTATTTAAAGTGCAAATAATTGAAACATGATACAATACATCCGGTAATTTAATATGCATTGATATGTTTACTTACTGCAATCCATTATGTTTATTACGCAAAATGATCAACGTTAAACTTTTTAGTATGTAGATATGCAAAGCTTTTCAAATTTGTGTTATGGCAATGAAAGATGATAACTGAAAAGAAACAAGGCAGTTAAGTGCAAAATAAGCATACCAGAGAATGCACGCTTACCGTGAGGTGGTGATCACAGCTGCCTTGGGCAGCCCGGTAGTGCCGGATGTGTAGATGTAGACAAGTCTGTCGTGGTAGCCGGTCGTCTCTTTGGTTGCTGGGGCGCTGGACGGAGCCTCGGAGATGAGGGCAGTCAGATTCTTCTCTCCGAGGTTGGTGGACTCGTTGCTGCTCACGCTGCTCCAGCGGTACAGGGCGAGGGTGGGGGGTAGCTGGTCGGCAATCTCCTTCATTGCTGGAACAAACAGGTTGATTTGAAAACTAAACTGTGCACTGTGACACAATACACTCAATTTTCTGAATGCCTGCGTTTCACTGCAATGTTTTAATCTACTCAGTCTAGCCTACTATTCCATCTTAAATCTGAGGGAGGTTTAATTGTTCGAGCCCATGGGTTGGGTTGAATGAATTAAATTTGAAACAAAAATACATAAATTAATTTATGTATTTTTATTTCAAATTTAAATTCATCCAATCCACATCAGGTTGAAGGGAGCCAAATGTGGACAAATTTGTCCACATTTGGCTCCCTTCAACCTGATACCTCCTCTCTACCATCAAATATACAATTTGTAAATACCCTCATTAAACATTATCTTTTTTGTATCCTGTATATACATACCAATATTTGGTCATACCTATTTTGTTCATCAATGGAAATATCAATGAGCTTGGACTATTTTTTGCAGTGGTGTATGTATACCCAACTACTGTGTCGATTGTAGTGAACCCCAATACCGGGAGGCTGTAGCATGATTATCAAAGACAGATGCATCTTAAGTCTGCTTCTTGTAAATGAATTTACAAATGTGAACCATTTTCTCAGGCTTTCATTTCCTTCTTATAATATGCCATGTTGGGACAGAATGTTCACAATCTATCTATCATACCTAATATTAATACTGCCATCATGAATGAAAGTTCATTAACATCGCACCATGTCCTCAAGTTCATCGTCATAATAGACTTTGCTACTTAAACAGAGATATTAAGTACCAATCCAATCCACTGTTGACATTGTGATATGGTAAATTCCAGTAAATGTATTAATACTATGAGCAGTATTAGGTACTTGAATTGAGTGAGTTTAAATCTAACACTCTTGACAGTAACATTAATTTAATTTCCATTATTCCAGTTAAAATGAGTGTTCCATGCAGTAATGTGTGTGTGGCAATGCTAAAGGTCGCAATTAATGTCAACGGCTATGGCACTGATTTTAAAATGTAAAGTAACATTATGATGCAAAAAATTAGAATGTATTGAATATTGATTCACATAATAAAGCTAATTGCGTCTATTACCGAAAATCAATGTGGGTAGTTGAATAATCTACACAGTTATTTGCTACATTTGAGTTTGTACATGATAGTCTTTTTAGCCCACATTGTATTGTGTGTTAACATGTATAGACCCAAAACCTTGCATAGTTCTTCAGATGCCTAACTGAAGGTACCGTAACTCCAAATGCAATTGACTATTACTTTTAGGTACTACTGACACATGTATAATGTTTCGCAATAATTAATATTTCTGCAAATATTGGGGATTTAAAAAAAAAAACGTTCCTTCCTTATTACTGTCAAAACTATAACTAAAAATGTGCACATTTAAGTTGAATGTCGACTATACAAAATGTCAGATTGTATGTACGTTAAAAAACATTGTTCCCAATAGCACAAAATATAAATCCAAAAGCTTTCCGTGTACCCTCGTACAGTTTATGGGATTCATAATGGTATTATGCAAAACCCACTGGATCTCCACTCATTCAATCCACAAAATAACGATCAAAATTGTCAACATTACTTCTCAAGAGTATAATCAATAGAAATGCATAAAAATAAAATGTCAGACAACTGAAGTGATGAGTACCTTCGGTGAGCTCGCTGCCAAAGATGGCGGCCCGGCATCCGGCTACCGTCAGTGAGTGAACGAGAGGGTTGTTGCGCAGGTTGTAGTTGATGAGTGCTGTGATGACGCCCAGCTTGGAGAGTCCCAGCCACAGACAGACAAACTCTGGTCGGTTCTCCATTATGAGAGCCACGACATCCCCCTTCCTATAGCCGTGGTCCTGGAAGACGTGGGCCACTCGGTTGCTGTACTCCTGGACCTATGACACAACACGCTGGGGTTAGACACGTCTTAACTCCGTGATAATGTACCCAGTGGTTTAAGTGGACTCAGAGAAGTAACGGTATGCACTACTGCTGTGTACAGTAGACAAAATGGGGGGGGGGGGGGGGGGGGCTAGGAAGCGTGGCCCCTTAGTTTTGCCCCGCAAAGTATTTTGTTTAGGTATTTTGTCATGAACAAGTTTAAATGGCTACGAAGAGGGGTCGTGGGGTTGAGAACTCTGGCTAATAACATTATTTTGTGGGAAAAAAACAAAATTTGCAACATTTACCTTAAAAAAACATTGCATGAGCAAATATAAATACAAAATACAACAAAACGTTCAACAAAATTAGTCAATATGCCAACAACCGATAAAAATTAGTGCCGGTATGGCATACCGTTGGTGTTTTTAGTAACGGTATGCATACCGGCTCATACCGCCCCACTTTAACCACTGGATGTACCTATTTATAGACTCTTCGACCAATTTCTTACACACTGATATATACTTTAGCTCTAAGTTACTGTTTTAACCATTGTGCCAGCTCCATGGTAAGGGTTAAACATCTCAGATTAAGGAATCAGAGTGAGATGAGAGTGAGTTTTTAGGAAATTACGTACAAAGTTTCAGTTACACCTCTTTGTGAGGTTATTGCAGTACACAAAGCACTCCTTGTTTCACATCGCCTTGCTAACATGTAATGCACACATACGGTAATATGGCAAATAGAAAATGCTACATACGAAGAACTTTACTTTGTTTACAATTAGCACTCAATATTTACCCAGCTACTGGTCCGATAGCTGTTACAGTCATTTCAATAGCACGGGCCTTGGGCCAAGTAGATTCTAGAGTTAAACAACAGAACAACACGATAATTTGCTTGCAAAGTCCAAATATATTGCTGAAAGTAATGCCGCGTTAACAAAATCCTCAGAAGAGACGGTCGCTCTACGCAGTCTATTTCAACGGAATTCGACGCAGGATTTCCTGGTATACCTGTTTGTTATTGTTCACTGCATGGAGCGTGCACCAGTCTCACATGGAATGCGTCCTGACAATGCCTATACCAACAGACACGCTAGGCCTATCTAGTGATGTATAAATTCCCGGAATTTATTTTTGGGGAATATTCCCGGGAAAATTCCTGGGAATATTCCCCAGAGTCGGGAATTTTATGTTTAGGCTACAAGAATAAATGATAGGTCTAAGTAAATGCTCCAAGTAAAAACAAGATGTATCATAAAATGCTTGAAATGATTTCTATTTATGCTACCTATGAAAGGTGGAGGGTAAGCTGACAGTAAATTTCAAATCTAAAACTATGAGTTAGTTTGTTTTATGACAGATACATTTTAATTTTAATGGCGTTTTCCAATGGCCGCACTGGACCGCACTGAGTGCACCTTCAACGATTAAAACAACAATGCACAACCATAGGCGTGCGCAGTGTCTAACATTAGACCCCGCACGAGGTGGCGCGGTACAACTGGGGTCTGGGCCGAAGCCCCAACCGCCGGAACCTTCGCCCATGGCGCAATTTTTTTTCGGTTGATGCATTAACTTGTATGGCATAAAACGCGATTTTAGTACGCGATGACGTATTCCAGTGCCATGGGATCTTGTGGCCCGTGTAGAGCCATGTTTCGTTTCATATGTTTCGTTCCGATGGCTGTCGAAGTTGACACATTAGGTCCGGCCTGGGCCGTGCGCACGCCTATGTGCACAACAATATAATAGGTGCACTGAGTGCAGCCCATTGGAAAACGTCATAAGTGTATAATATATTATCTGCGGTTTTACTAATGTAAGGGCCGCTTTCATTTAGGGACCTACTTAGCATTATAAGCGGACATATTCAGCTATCAAGAGAAAATTGAACTAAATATCAAAACGAATTAGTTGTATGTAATAATAAGGTTGTACTGTATACACTGTCAGGCAAACAGCAGCTTGCAAACCCCCCCTAGAATGCAAGCCCAGCATGATACCCCCCCCCCCCCCTACAACATTATCTAGTGGGTTTATTGTAGGCCTAAGCCTACTACTTATGTTTAATGACCTGGGATGAACACATTCATCTGGGAATTGATTTAATAAAAAAAAACATAAATTCCCTACTTTTGGGAATTTATATGGGGTCGGGGAATATTCCCGGGAAAATTCCCGTTCCCGGGAATATTCCCAGGGGAATATTCTTGCCCGTACATCACTAGGCCTATCACTACAATGCCGGAGACATGAGAACGAGATTCAACAAGATTTAGGTTGGTAATTGTCACATACGTCACTTCATTATTATTCATTATTATTTATTTCATTATTATTTATTATTACTTTATTATTGTACATTATTCATTGCTATTATTATTTTCATGTCATTCATTATTACATTTTTTTTTTTGTCTATGACGACACCACTTTGCAAGTTATCACAACTAACCTTTGGCTACATACCTAGTACCGGTATGTAAAATTAAACAATCTTCACTAGTTCTCGGTATGTATACAATTACAAGGTACACAATATCGGAGGGTCATATCCGATTTCGCCAAACTTTTACTCTCAAGATTAGATGTCAATCCGGGCCTGGTGAACTACCGTGACGACGCACCTGTTTGAACGTCCACTCGGTGTCCTCGAACACGAAGCAGACTTTGTCCGGGTGTTTGGCCACGCACATCCCGAACAGTTCCGCGATGCCCTGGTTCTTGCGCTCGATCCCCCTGGCTTGGAGCTGCAGTCCGATGAACCTGGACACGGCCCTGTAGACATCGACATGAATCAGTGCATCGTCTACAGGTAGCCCAAACCACAGGCTAGGGCGAGCACATTCTCCCAATGTGTACCACAAGCCTGGCCCAATTTTAGACAGTTAGTCAATATTTTGCGAACATTTTGCCGCCCTTTTATAAATTATTAAACAAAATACATTTCGGCCAACATACAATAACAGCAACTAATTTCTTAATTAGACCTTCGATGTGTATGCTTTTATGGGGAATGGACAATTAAAATAACCTTGCTTCCTATTCAAAACACATAAATTACACCAAATCCAACCAAAATATCCACAACATATCCGGGTTTAGCGTCCAGGATCTACGTGGGCTGGGGGAAAAGCCTTCCCACCCAGACCCACTTATCGCGAGCACACTTTGAACGAGCGCCCCGACGGTATGGCCGGCAGACTAGAAGCCCACAGCTTCCGGCTTGGTGGAGGCGCCCGCTCACATTACAGAGCGCTTGGAATAGACGGTATCGACCGGCAGACTAGAAGCCCATAGCTTCCGGCTTGGTGGAGGCGCCCGGCCACATTACAGAGCGCTTGGAATAGACGGTATCGCCCGGCAGACTAGAAGCCCACAGCTTCTGGCTTGGTGGAGGCGCCCGGTCACATTACAGAGCGCTTGGAATAGACGGTATCGCCCGGCAGACTAGAAGCCCACAGCTTCCGGCTTGGTGGAGGCGCCCGCTCACATTACAGAGCGCTTGGAATAGACGGTATCGCCCGGTAGACTAGAAGCCCACAGCTTCCGGCTTGGTGGAGGCGCCCGCTCACATTACAGAGCGCTTGGAATAGACGGTATCGCCCGGCAGACTAGAAGCCCACAGCTTCCGGCTTGGTGGAGGCGCCCGCTCACATTACAGAGCGCTTGGAATAGACGGTATCGCCCGGCAGACTAGAAGCCCACAGCTTCCGGCTTGGTGGAGGCGCCCGCTCACATTACAGAGCGCTTGGAATAGACGGTATCGCCCGGCAGACTAGAAGCCCACAGCTTCCGGCTTGGTGGAGGCGCCCGCTCACATTACAGAGCGCTTGGAATAGATGGTATCGCCCGGCCGACTAGAAGCCCACAGCTTCCGGCTTGGTGGAGGCGCCCGCTCACATTACAGAGCGCTTGGAATAGACGGTATCGCCCGACAGACTAGAAGCCCACAGCTTCCGGCTTGGTGGAGGCGCCCGCTCACATTACAGAGCGCTTGGAATAGACGGTATCGCCCGGCCGACTAGAAGCCCACAGCTTCCGGCTTGGTGGAGGCGCCCGCTCACATTACAGAGCGCTTGGAATAGACGGTATCGCCCGGCAGACTAGAAGCCCACAGCTTCCGGCTTGGTGGAGGCGCCCGGTCACATTACAGAGCGCTTGGAATAGACGGTATCGCCCGACAGACTAGAAGCCCACAGCTTCCGGCTTGGTGGAGGCGCCCGCTCACATTACAGAGCGCTTGGAATAGACGGTATCGCCCGACAGACTAGAAGCCCACAGCTTCCGGCTTGGTGGAGGCGCCCGGTCACATTACAGAGCGCTTGGAATAGACGGTATCGCCCGGCAGACTAGAAGCCCACAGCTTCCGGCTTGGTGGAGGCGCCCGCTCACATTACAGAGCGCTTGGAATAGACGGTATCGCCCGACAGACTAGAAGCCCACAGCTTCCGGCTTGGTGGAGGCGCCCGGTCACATTACAGAGCGCTTGGAATAGACGGTATCGCCCGGCAGACTAGAAGCCCACAGCTTCCGGCTTGGTGGAGGCGCCCGGTCACATTACAGAGCGCTTGGAATAGACGGTATCGCCCGTCAGACTAGAAGCCCACAGCTTCCGGCTTGGTGGAGGCGCCCGGCCACATTACAGAGCGCTTGGAATAGACGGTATCGCCCGGCAGACTAGAAGCCCACAGCTTCCGGCTTGGTGGAGGCGCCCGGTCACATTACAGAGCGCTTGGAATAGACGGTATCGCCAAGGAGACTAGAAGCCCACAGCTTCCGGCTTGGTGGAGGCGCCCGCTCACATTACAGAGCGCTTGGAATAGACGGTATCGCCAAGGAGACTAGAAGCCCACAGCTTCCGGCTTGGTGGAGGCGCCCGCTCACATTACAGAGCGCTTGGAATAGACGGTATCGCCAAGGAGACTAGAAGCCCACAGCTTCCGGCTTGGTGGAGGCGCCCGCTCACATTACAGAGCGCTTGGAATAGACGGTATCGCCCGGCAGACTAGAAGCCCACAGCTTCCGGCTTGGTGGAGGCGCCCGCTCACATTACAGAGCGCTTGGAATAGACGGTATCGCCCGGCAGACTAGAAGCCCACAGCTTCCGGCTTGGTGGAGGCGCCCGCTCACATTACAGAGCGCTTGGAATAGACGGTATCGCCAAGGAGACTAGAAGCCCACAGCTTCCGGCTTGGTGGAGGCGCCCATTCACATTACAGAGCGCTTGGAATAGACGGTATCGGCCGGCAGACTAGAAGCCCACAGCTTCCGGCTTGGTGGAGGCGCCCGCTCACATTACAGAGCGCTTGGAATAGACGGTATCGCCCGGCAGACTAGAAGCCCACAGCTTCCGGCTTGGTGGAGGCGCCCGCTCACATTACAGAGCGCTTGGAATAGACGGTATCGCCCGACAGACTAGAAGCCCACAGCTTCCGGCTTGGTGGAGGCGCCCGCTCACATTACAGAGCGCTTGGAATAGACGGTATCGCCCGGCCGACTAGAAGCCCACAGCTTCCGGCTTGGTGGAGGCGCCCGCTCACATTACAGAGCGCTTGGAATAGACGGTATCGGCCTGCAGACTAGAAGCCCACAGCTTCCGGCTTGGTGGAGGCGCCAGGTCACATTACAGAGCGCTTGGAATAGACGGTATCGCCCGACAGACTAGAAGCCCACAGCTTCCGGCTTGGTGGAGGCGCCCGGCCACATTACAGACGCTTTGAATAGACGGTATCGCCCGGCAGACTAGAAGCCCACAGCTTCCGGCTTGGTGGAGGCGCCCGCTCACATTACAGAGCGCTTGGAATAGACGGTATCGCCCGGCAGACTAGAAGCCCACAGCTTCCGGCTTGGTGGAGGCGCACGCTCACATTACAGAGAGCTTGGAATAGACGGTATCGCCCGACAGACTAGAAGCCCACAGCTTCCGGCTTGGTGGAGGCGCCCGCTCACATTACAGAGCGCTTGGAATAGACGGTATCGCCCGGCCGACTAGAAGCCCACAGCTTCCGGCTTGGTGGAGGCGCCCGCTCACATTACAGAGCGCTTGGAATAGACGGTATCGGCCTGCAGACTAGAAGCCCACAGCTTCCGGCTTGGTGGAGGCGCCAGGTCACATTACAGAGCGCTTGGAATAGACGGTATCGCCCGACAGACTAGAAGCCCACAGCTTCCGGCTTGGTGGAGGCGCCCGGCCACATTACAGACGCTTTGAATAGACGGTATCGCCCGGCAGACTAGAAGCCCACAGCTTCCGGCTTGGTGGAGGCGCCCGGCCACATTACAGAGCGCTTGGAATAGACGGTATCGCCCGGCAGACTAGAAGCCCACAGCTTCCGGCTTGGTGGAGGCGCCCGGTCACATTACAGAGCGCTTGGAATAGACGGTATCGCCAAGGAGACTAGAAGCCCACAGCTTCCGGCTTGGTGGAGGCGCCCGCTCACATTACAGAGCGCTTGGAATAGACGGTATCGCCAAGGAGACTAGAAGCCCACAGCTTCCGGCTTGGTGGAGGCGCCCGCTCACATTACAGAGCGCTTGGAATAGACGGTATCGCCCGGCAGACTAGAAGCCCACAGCTTCCGGCTTGGTGGAGGCGCCCGCTCACATTACAGAGCGCTTGGAATAGACGGTATCGCCAAGGAGACTAGAAGCCCACAGCTTCCGGCTTGGTGGAGGCGCCCGCTCACATTACAGAGCGCTTGGAATAGACGGTATCGCCCGGCAGACTAGAAGCCCACAGCTTCCGGCTTGGTGGAGGCGCCCGCTCACATTACAGAGCGCTTGGAATAGACGGTATCGCCCGGCAGACTAGAAGCCCACAGCTTCCGGCTTGGTGGAGGCGCCCGCTCACATTACAGAGCGCTTGGAATAGACGGTATCGCCAAGGAGACTAGAAGCCCACAGCTTCCGGCTTGGTGGAGGCGCCCATTCACATTACAGAGCGCTTGGAATAGACGGTATCGGCCGGCAGACTAGAAGCCCACAGCTTCCGGCTTGGTGGAGGCGCCCGCTCACATTACAGAGCGCTTGGAATAGACGGTATCGCCCGGCAGACTAGAAGCCCACAGCTTCCGGCTTGGTGGAGGCGCCCGCTCACATTACAGAGCGCTTGGAATAGACGGTATCGCCCGACAGACTAGAAGCCCACAGCTTCCGGCTTGGTGGAGGCGCCCGCTCACATTACAGAGCGCTTGGAATAGACGGTATCGCCCGGCCGACTAGAAGCCCACAGCTTCCGGCTTGGTGGAGGCGCCCGCTCACATTACAGAGCGCTTGGAATAGACGGTATCGGCCTGCAGACTAGAAGCCCACAGCTTCCGGCTTGGTGGAGGCGCCAGGTCACATTACAGAGCGCTTGGAATAGACGGTATCGCCCGACAGACTAGAAGCCCACAGCTTCCGGCTTGGTGGAGGCGCCCGGCCACATTACAGACGCTTTGAATAGACGGTATCGCCCGGCAGACTAGAAGCCCACAGCTTCCGGCTTGGTGGAGGCGCCCGCTCACATTACAGAGCGCTTGGAATAGACGGTATCGCCCGGCAGACTAGAAGCCCACAGCTTCCGGCTTGGTGGAGGCGCACGCTCACATTACAGAGAGCTTGGAATAGACGGTATCGCCCGACAGACTAGAAGCCCACAGCTTCCGGCTTGGTGGAGGCGCCCGCTCACATTACAGAGCGCTTGGAATAGACGGTATCGCCCGGCAGACTAGAAGCCCACAGCTTCCGGCTTGGTGGAGGCGCCCGTTCACATTACAGAGCGCTTGGAATAGACGGTATCGCCCGGCAGACTAGAAGCCCACAGCTTCCGGCTTGGTGGAGGCGCCCGCTCACATTACAGAGCGCTTGGAATAGACGGTATCGCCCGGCAGACTAGAAGCCCACAGCTTCCGGCTTGGTGGAGGGGCCCGCTCACATTACAGAGCGCTTGGAATAGACGGTATCGCCCGGCAGACTAGAAGCCCACAGCTTCCGGCTTGGTGGAGGCGCCCGCTCACATTACAGAGCGCTTGGAATAGACGGTATCGCCCGGCAGACTAGAAGCCCACAGCTTCCGGCTTGGTGGAGGCGCCCGCTCACATTACAGAGCGCTTGGAATAGACGGTATCGCCCGGCAGACTAGAAGCCCACAGCTTCCGGCTTGGTGGAGGCGCACGCTCACATTACAGAGAGCTTGGAATAGACGGTATCGCCCGACAGACTAGAAGCCCACAGCTTCCGGCTTGGTGGAGGCGCCCGGTCACATTACAGAGCGCTTGGAATAGACGGTATCGCCCGGCAGACTAGAAGCCCACAGCTTCCGGCTTGGTGGAGGCGCCCGCTCACATTACAGAGCGCTTGGAATAGACGGTATCGCCCGGCAGACTAGAAGCCCACAGCTTCCGGCTTGGTGGAGGCGCCCGGTCACATTACAGAGCGCTTGGAATAGACGGTATCGCCCGGCAGACTAGAAGCCCACAGCTTCCGGCTTGGTGGAGGCGCCCGCTCACATTACAGAGCGCTTGGAATAGACGGTATCGCCCGGCAGACTAGAAGCCCACAGCTTCCGGCTTGGTGGAGGCGCCCGGTCACATTACAGAGCGCTTGGAATAGACGGTATCGCCCGGCAGACTAGAAGCCCACAGCTTCCGGCTTGGTGGAGGCGCCCGCTCACATTACAGAGCGCTTGGAATAGACGGTATCGCCCGACAGACTAGAAGCCCACAGCTTCCGGCTTGGTGGAGGCGCCCGGTCACATTACAGAGCGCTTGGAATAGACGGTATCGCCCGGCAGACTAGAAGCCCACAGCTTCCGGCTTGGTGGAGGCGCCCGCTCACATTACAGAGCGCTTGGAATAGACGGTATCGCCCGGCAGACTAGAAGCCCACAGCTTCCGGCTTGGTGGAGGCGCCCGCTCACATTACAGAGCGCTTGGAATAGACGGTATCGCCCGGCAGACGAGAAGCCCACAGCTTCCGGCTTGGTGGAGGCGCCCGGTCACATTACAGAGCGCTTGGAATAGACGGTATCGCCCGGCAGACTAGAAGCCCACAGCTTCCGGCTTGGTGGAGGCGCCCGCTCACACTGCAGAGCGCTTGGAATAGACGGTATCGCCCGACAGACTAGAAGCCCACAGCTTCCGGCTTGGTGGAGGCGCCCGCTCACATTACAGAGCGCTTGGAATAGACGGCGGGACAAACGATCCCTTTACGCACGGGGTGCAACCGCAATGCCTTGGGGGGTGACAATACGATTCTCTAGACTCAAAGTTTAAAAATCTGAATCTATAAGAACTACATGAATGCGTTAATAAAACATGTCGGGGGGTGAGATGGGCGTTCGGGCCGCAAAGAGGACCAGCAACTAGCAATTGAATTAGAAGAAGTATGTGTGGAAAAGGAAGTATGATGGAGGTCATATGCGTTTGGGTCGCAAAAGAGGGCTGACAAGAAGTAGAAGAAGAATGTGATTATTGAGAGAGGAAATGTGATGATGGCCATATGAGATGAATTAAATAATTACAAAAGATACGCACGAGACGAGAGCCTTCTTCGCGGGCACCGGTCCCGGACGGACCCACATTGACCGGTGCGGTTGCCCAGAAGTGCCTATGTCGGCAGTCATTGTTTGATTGCGAAGAGAATGGGCAGGTCAGAAGACACGTGTTATAATCTCGATATACACTCAGGCCTCCTTTGAAACTGTTAGAATTATCGTGTTTCTCAATCACCTATACGCGAGGCTTTACAAGTGTTCGTGCTGTACATCCAAGCAGCAGTGTTGGAACCGTGGGAGATTGTGGTCCCTCTACAGGTTCAGAGCTTTATTATGTGGGGGAGCAAGAGTAACATCCCCCCCCCCCCCCCCCCCCCCTCCTTCACGGAGTACTGAGCCGATGGTCTATAGGCCTATCAGTATAGAAGCACTGTAACACACCTATAGAAAAGTAGCTCAGCGGTAAGACGCGAGACTCTAATTCGGGAAGTCGCCGGTTCGATTCCGGCCACCGGCAATCCTGACTGAAGAATTTTTCCTAGGTGGTGGGATTGAGTCCTACTAATAGCCTTCGGACATTCCTTCACATCACAGCTATCCAAACACCTAGTTAGTCACCTGAAGAGGGGCAGTTCAGGTAGAGCTGGTATGCACCCTATAACGGGTATTCCTACGAAAAATTATTATTATTACCTATACAACCACTTGATCCTTTACCCGTGAGCAGTTATGTATTTACAACTTTATACACAACACTCGTGATGATCGGCTACAGCCAATTGATCGGTCATTATATTTATAGACGTCTACACCCAAGGGAGGTGTTTATTTCAATCATGCGACATCAACTTTTCCGTTACAGCTGACTAATTTCTCCCAACAGCTGCTCGAAGCGCCATTTATTTCCATGGCGATCCAAGCCTATTGTGTGGTAATTTACTAAAGTGGATTTAAATGGGTTTTGGGTGATATTAATACACTAACATAACATATTCCCGAATTCTAAACTACAGGTGGGAGTATTGTTTGCATGCATTAGTCCTTAATTAATTCGGCCTTGATTAATCAGTATAGGCATAACTTCTAAACTGTCTGTAGTTAACGGTCGAAAAACGATTAAGCATAGTTGATTGGCCAATGTAGAATAGGCAGATTTAGAAGTTATAGCTTATAATTATACTTGTTGAAATAGACCATCCATTTGTATACAGAGACTTTAGTAAAGTAGTGAGGCAGTGAAGGAGTAGGCCTACGTTAGTAGTGAGGTGGACATGAGGCTAATTACAGCTGTTATATAATTGTATTCGTTCATCTATAATCTCGATTATAATTAGGTAGCTTTACCCCACATTATACTATATACCACATTGAATGTAACTTATATATGTGAAAATTTTGCAGTCTATAGCAGAAGACGTATAGAATAGGAATAGGATGTAAACTAACCTCCGCTAGAATTTAGATTTCACAATCCCAATTCAATTGATTTTCGAATATAATGTTTATTTAAACACTACATGAAAAACTGTGCTTGGCCGGTTCAATTTTTAATTTTCCTGAAACCCGGGGGGGGGGGGGGGGGGGGGGGGGTAAAGTCGGGGGGAAGGACGCCACATGCCCCCACCCCCCTCCCTCGCGCGACACTTTTCGTCGCATGTTGTAGATCACCACTCATTTCTGGTAAGTTAGCACAAGCAGAGAATGCTAGGCTAAATAAAGTAGCGCGGCTATCCTAAGGAAATCGCCGGAGAGTGTGGTCAATAACGAGCTCCTTGCCTGGTGGGCTCCAAGCTATCAGCAGAGGAGGCCAAGGTGCGGTCAACGACCCTGGCAATGATCTTGAAATGAGGATAGAGCAGCCGCACAGCATCAACATGATGAAACATCTCATGTCCCAACCCAGACAACATATTTTATTACACAGGGTGCAGGTACAATATGTTGCGTGACGTCACCACGCTATAACGACGGCATGCGAGGCGCGTCCACATCAAGTAGGCTACACAGATTTCTGTTGGTTCACGTGAGATACCGACAGTGTCTAATGGTTTACGTCTTCTCCATGGTCAAACATAAATTAGGCCCTAACTCCGACGTGTAAATTGGGAATTAGAGAGAAGGAGACGTGGCTATATAGGAAATGAAGACTGCTTTTAAATGGAAGAATGGAAATGGAATGGGCAAAAGCATAGCGATGATATTTTGTGCTTTAATCTCATATTTTGACAACGATAATAATCGAGACGATCACTTTGTTTATCATAAGAATTAATTTTTTATTCTCTAACTGTCCCTCGATCCCTACCATTTATACTTGTAACAGGTCGACTAGGGATAATTTGGACACTTCTTCTTGGTTACCTGGAAATTAAAAAAACAGCGGGTGTGACTTAAGAGGCTTGTGATCGTGGACTCTACCGGAAGACCCCTTTACGAATTTATGAAGGCCCGCCAGGAATATGTTAGATTTCGTTGAACCAGCGTGCATGAAAAGGGCAGTAGATATATGGATCTGACGTCGCTATGAGACTTTTGAGAGTAGTATGAACACATCGAAAATAACGTTAAACGTTTTAAACAATTAGGTCGCTTGAGAAAGTGACTTGGGTCAACCAGGTGGTTTCAATATTTCGTGATAAACGCCGTAAGTTGCAACACAACCTCAAAGTAAAGAGCTAACTTCGGACGGAAGGAATGTCCGAGGGCTGATAGTACGACTCAGTCCCAGCCCTTTACGACAGGAAAACCCAAAAAAAAAAAACTTTGAGTCAGAATCGCCGGTGGGCGGAATCGAACCGGCGACCTCCCGAATTACTCTCGCACCTTACCGCTGAGCACCTCTATCGGTGACACCCCAGTGGGCCCAGTGGAAGGAACGTGTGCGGGGTCGTGACAGTGTAGTGACTTGGAGCGATAGCGTCAGAGAGGTAACTGTCACAAGACACCACCGACACATGAGAGGATTGCACCACCGCCCTTCTGTCAGCAACCACGCGCGCGATACAACAGGTGGAACTGGAACTGATTAGAAATGCAATGGAGCGCACACTCAATGCGTTTTGTTGTCAGTTATGCTGCAAATGCGATGAAGAATGCGCTAAGCAACACTCTTTTCAAACTGATAACCTGGAACTTGTGTCACGTAAATCATAGGCTACTAAAATATCACACATTATCATACTCAAATAGAAACTGATGTTAGCTATTTTAAATCGGACTTTGGTTTGTTGCTATAAATCGCGTGCTGACGAGTCTATCTACACAGACGTTGCGATGATGAGGTGGTATTTGGACTCTGTATACGAGCGATAGAGGTGGCTCAGCGGTCAAACAATTCGGGAGGTCGCCGGTTCGATTCCAGCCACCAGTAGTTCTGACAGAAGGTTTTTCCTAAGTTTTCCTCAGTCGTAAAGGCGAATGTTTGGACTGAGTCATACTATCAGCCCTCGGATATTCTTCCCCAGCTATCCAAATACCCTAAATACCTGATAGTCACCTGAAGAGCGGCACATTCAGGTATAAAGCTGGTGTGTCCCCTAAAACAAAGATGGTGGCAACAGCCATGGTCCACCTCAACGATCACGATTATTACTGCGACCGGTTTATTATACAGTGTAAGTTATACTTTGTGACGTTCTCACATAAGGGAAGGATACGACCAGACCAGCCACCGCCAGGCGAACATTTTGGGGGTATTAGACTCAAAAAATCGATGGTATTTACGAAGTCGATTGGAATGAAGTGTCCGTTGTGTTTCCGATCAGTTTGGAATTCAGACAGCCGACGATAGTGTATACATTATGTGATGCACTGTTCAAGGACGTAAACCCTAACCATATAGGTTTGTTCGTTTGTCCTGCCTCAACAGGAGTATTTTACGCCAAGAGTAATCCGGAATACGTCATTGTAACGGATATGGGAGTAGAAATCACAGTTACTCCCACTTGGACAAAAAAAACAGAGTTGTCACAGTTGAGATCGTTTCAGTTGTTCCTCTTACTCCTACTCGGGAAGCAGGTGTAAAAACCTTACTACCATCACAGTTGTAGTAAGTTACCACTAAACAAAAGAACTTGTCGCAGCTACTCCCATCACACTTACTCCATGGACAGAAAAACGGGGTTTTCGTAATACCGTACTCCTGGAGTAATGATCACAGGACAAACGAACCAAGCTAATATTATCAACCAGTTAAAACTAATACAACACGAGTCAAGAAAACTCACTTGGAAATTACGGCACGTTACGTTACTATTTGCCATAACTTTACATAGAGAGCAAATCATATCATCCCTCGGTCTTATGTTATATTTACTACATGCTGACTTTACTACTTCCCTGTACTACACGAGTGGTCTGGTTTACTTACCATTCTACAAGAATATCGTAGCACCATTTACATAATATACTTCTGGGACTGGAGTACATTATAGTACTAAAATAATATATATACTACAACGGTGTTTATTATACTACTAACAACACGAATGCCGTGCCGTACTACCCTATACACATGCCTGCTCTGCTGTAGGGAGACCATAAGGTCACACCATGCACTAAAGAGGCGAATACAGAGGGGGCTCAAGGCTTGAGCCCCCCCCCCCCCCCCCCCCAGAAATGCCAGCGTCAATATACTCGGCCAATTGTATTCTTTTTTTATAAAATAATTATACTTCTTGCGACAGAAAGAATTAATAGTACCATACCATACTAATAATAAATACAAAAATATTTTCATTCTAGATTATGGAAAGTGTATGAATCCCGGTCAGCAAAGCAGCTGAACTTCTTCTAAAACACATTAAAACCACTTCCAAAATACAAAATACAGATTTTCGTTTGTTGAGCATCTTCTTACATTTATGTCGTACTCTGAGTAGCCCCCCCCCCCCCCTCAGAAATATATCCCTACGTACGTCACTGCCATGCACAATAATGATATTTTACGAACACACGTGCATTATCGTCGAGTCTTCGCGGCGTATGAATAATTTATAACATCTACTGTGCAATAATTCAAGGATGTCATTTGATCTCCTTTTGCTGACGGGTACAATTTCAAGGTTGAGACTACGCAAAGAACTTGGGCGCATCACCCCATTGTCAATCAGTCGAGTGAATTGACGACGTATCTGTGTCACGTATAGTTATACTCCATCCAATGCCAGCACAACTGACAGCCCAACTGACTTCAACATATTGAAGACAGTTGCAAACCAATGTCTCGATAAACAATTAATAACACGCGTGTCAATGGAAGTAATAATCAGATATAAAACACACTTTTCATTGGAATATATTTGAGTGACAATCAGAGCATTGAGAGCATGGGAATTGAACCCTCCAGGGCCAACCCCGGGCTGGTAAAGGCCGGTCCACGCAAAATAATGTTTTAGAATTTAAATAGTTGGAACATAGGAAACGCGTAGTAATACAGTCCACAAAAATGTTTTAATTTTAAGACTTCGTTTTAAGGTCACTTTTTTAAAGTTGGCCAACTATTTAGGAGAATTATAATTAATCATGGATAATACGGGTGTCGATTCATGTTTTAATTGAGGACAGAACTCTTGGACAAAATGACGTTTATTTAAACCAATGGCCTTTAGAACAACATGTCTTAAATCTGTGCCTTCCACTATCAGACACTTGGGCTGGGTTCGACTCCCACTCGGGCCCGTTTAGGCGAAGGGTTAGAGGCGCGGCCAAGGCCCATTAATCGCAGGTTCTGTCAACTTCAAAGCCATATAGTCACAGGGGCCCACTACAAAATTCGCTCAATTAAAGTCATTTCCCTAACAGATAACGCAAATGAATTGATTGATATTGAAATAATGGATACAAAGAATTCGAATGATTCGAGTATATTGCTTTGTGTTAATTTTGTCAGTGTAGGATACGGTTATCATTAAAATTTGTGTAGATTTTGCTCAACGAACTCGCCCATTTGAATACCATGTGTATTTTAATGGGTAATGAATTGACCGACCGAAGAAATGATGAACGACCTGACTTTCGAGATGGACAGACCTACGACTCTGCAGAGTACACGGTACGAGTAAACTTGAGTTGGGCTAAAACAACCAGATAACCCGGGAACTATCATTGCAAATGCATAAAGCGCGCAGAGTGCAGAACACAACATATTATGCAACGCGCACTGTTGTTTCGCAGTGTGTTTATAGCACTTTCCTTCCTACAACATTCTCCCAACATGTCCTTGGTCTTCAATCCGGTCTAGCGGTCATGGCAATGACAGAGTTATTATATTGATATATTATGCATGGGTGCAGTGTTGAGTTGCATCATATACAAGTATAGATACACTGGCCCAAATGGATCTAGATTAAGGGTAACCTAACACGTATTTTAAAATGCATTTATTTGGGTAAAAATACAAGATAACTATAAAAGTACTTTTAATATTGATTGGGTAATTTACAAAACGAAAATTTAAGAGCCAATAGAATTATTTGACCGGGGAATCAAAATTCACAACACTCTAAGCCATGGGGATAGGCAACAGGCGGACTGCAGTCGAGATACGGACCGCGAAGTGGACAAAACTAGACCGCCCAACTATTGCCAACCCACAATTTCGATTATAAAATTTGTTTTAAAACTACGAACGGAAAACCTTAAATTATGTTTGTGTAACTGCCGCAGACTCTCACACAACCAAACTATGGTCCGTTATGTTGGGTGAAGGGAACCTACACCTACATACAATTACAATTACTCTGTCCAGTACAGTGTAGTGCAGTGCAATGTAACGAGACATGATAATGAGCATAGCCGTGGGATGGGGCGGAGGCAATGAGGATGTCCGACCACGTTGCACTTTAGTATCCCAACACTCATCTAAACCTGCGTAGCGTGATGAATAATCATTTACACATCGTAATACCTCTTTGGTCATACTTTGGAGCAAAGCGTGTATTTGCGTGTGCGTGATTCAGCCGCCCATAGTGGCTCGTAAGTTGTAAGAAGTGGATCCTATTCCTATAGTCTCATTTATTTTATTATTGGTTATAACTATCCTATCATCAATGTTGTTGATCCAAATCTATCATCAATATCCACGGTGGCTTATGCGGTTAGGGCGTAAGTGCTAAGCGTGCGGCACCTAGAGACGTGGGTTCGAATCCCTGCATAAAGCGCTTTTTTCTGTTAGAATTGCCCGTTATCTTCATTTATCACCCATCATCGTCTCGAAAAGCTTTGGCAGCAACAAATACAGACGTGAATCAAAAAGAATCGTCATCATCGTGTCACCCTTGCGTCACCACAATGTAAATCCCCCATCTCCCCCCCCCCCCCTTAATCGTGTTCTTGTGCAATGGGAGATATACATCCTTCGTACATGTTGTATGTTCTTCGAAGCTGTGCTTTGTTTGTTGTTTTTTTTTGTGCGAAACTTGCGAAGCTTCTAGTCACGACATAATACTGATAATAGCTGTTATTTAATTAAATTTAAATAAATAATTTTAAATAAACGTCACAAACAATGTGTGTGTCTGTCCTCGAACAACGCAATCAAAACTAAATATATGCTTACGATATTACTCTTTAGTAATTCAGGCTCGCAAACATTCTACGAACTTCGATCACCTCACGAAAATTATATTTTTGTGATAGAGAGTGGCAATGAATTAATCAGTGTATATTATTATATTTTATGTATATTTTATTTTAAATGTTTTTAGTAGAGACACCCTAACTCAAAAGCAATAACAACCGGTCAACGTATGGATTGAATGTATACCTTAAGAATCAGAACCAGAAAAATTGATTACATAACCAAGGATTATCAAGTGATAATAACAGAATGGTAAGGAAAAGAGTATAAGTAAAGTAGGCTACTTGTTTGGTTCTAAAACTCTCCAGTTCCTGGAAAACCGATTCTGTTGTCCAGTAGAGTAGGTATTTGATTGTATGATGGACTGATGAGCACCACATTATCGCAATAGGCTACATGACCACTCGTCACAACACGCGGATTACAGAGCTTGCAGAGTTACAGAACCATAACAATGACGTCAGTTACATTTACACATTTTTTTACTTTTTTCTTTACCTCTACAATGACAGTGTGATTCTCACCCGAGGTGTTTTCTACAAACCAATGCCACGCTTCTCGCATACCACAGCATAATATTGCACGTAACAAGCATTAGCAAGCGAGTTCTATAAACAAACGCTACTTTCTTGGTATGCGTTATTTTATCAGCGTGTATTCGATTACCTGACAGTATATTATGCAGCACAAATGAATGTGGATCTAGACAAAACTGTTTGTTATCGAAAACGGTATTGAAAAACGTAGTGTACACGCCCCTACACTATCAAACTCAATGATTTGTACAGGAATTCCGTTTACAGTACACAGGTAATTATTTTTTTTAATCCAAAAATGTCTATGGTAGGTATGATTCTTTTTTTAAATTTTAAGTAACTTTAAAAAACATATTCCCCCCGCCCCTCCCAATCTTCTTCATCGAAATTTGGGATGTACGTCTGTCTCACGTTGGATGCTCATCGTGTGAGGGTGCGCCATAATATAATCAAGATGAAAACACGCCACACGACACCCATGCATTGCCAGGCTCGAACCACTATAGCCATCTAATCGAGCACGGCCACTACGCGACAACGTTCGAGAAACAGTAATTACTAATTATCCATCCAGTCAAGTAACCAGGATTTGGTGTCCGGGGGGAAGGGCATCCGCTCCATTACAAGCGTCTTAGTGGTATAGTTGTCCCAAGATTACTTTACACCTGCTTTCGTCACATCCGGGGCAGTCGTAGCCAACTGGCGAACCGCCCGAGACACACCAGCGCCAATACCGATCGCTGATTGGCTACGAACCAGCCGCCCTGTGACGAAAGCATGTGTAAGGTAGTCTTGGGACAACTATACAACGGGCCAGCATGTTGCCGATTCTAGATAAAACCCAGATCTGTGTACTTCAAATTACATGATGATTATAATATGGTTCTCTGGGACCATGGGAGGGTAGTAGTTCAGACTAAGCGGGCGTGGGGCGGAGGGGATTTCATCCCTTGGCTGGAGGCTACACCACTGTGTCTTCGGGAGGTAATTAGGCCCCCAGTAAAACTAGGCCAGGGTGGGAGACACGCAAGCGAGAGGACGATCAGCGATATGATCGATCGCATTGACCACGCTTGTCTTATTCCAATCAATTGGCCTAGTTAATCGACGCTCAATGAACTGAACCGGGGTATGCGTCACTCCTCGAACTAGGGTTGACCCAAGCTCAAGGGCGGGAGGTGTCACTATCTGACACCTTAGCTCTGCCTGTCGCACGAGACGACTAAAAGAAACTACGCTATATATACCATGTTGTTGAGTGCGTTGTAAGCGTGTGCCGATACCACAAGCTAAGTGTAGGTAGGTACCACCCCTAACCATGTAGTTGCAGTGGACACAGGGGCGGACTGGAGATGCCAGGATATGATCGGATTCAGGGCTCTTTGGCAAACCGGGTTCACGTGGAATGACGTGGCGCGTTTACGCACAGCTACACTGGCTCCAGCGCCCCCAAATACATGTTCAAATACATGTATTATGTATGGGCAGGAGCCCCAAATGCCTCGGGACGTCCGAAAATCGCACCCCCTGTCGCTCAGAATCCCGGCGGGTCTATACCTTAGAGTGGATATTCAATGCTTCTAATCATTATTCTTGCTTACGTACCATACTCGTTGCACGAATGCTGGTGGTAGCCAGGTGAGAACCAGCCAGACATCTCGTTTCTGGCACGCAGCGTACTCCTCACGAAGATGGACGAGTGACGACCGCAAAATATGTGTCACATACCGTCGAAGGGAAGTGGTCGTGTGAACAGGCGATATTATTATGCTAACTAGTAATACTATTAAACATGTGTGCCGGTCTGGTGCGACGATTCATTCAGCAGCCATAACGCAACAGGTCGCCCGCTAATAACACATATCATACGACGCGCGGGGGCAAAGGTATAGAGAGACAATGGAAACTCCCATACAGTAATAAAAAAAAAAAAAGATAAAGATATTTATTCTTCAAGACATACATACATGGTAATACAAAGTCTTAATCTCTGACGAGATGTGCGAAGAGTGTGGTCTGCGTGTGCATACAGCACAGACATGACGGGTGTTTCCATTACAACACAAAACAAAACCATATTTAAAGTTGAAATAGCCTGTAATAGGAACTTTGCTTTGATGCATTATGCATCCTCTGTGCATCCTCAATTGAATATATTTAACACAATAACATTTAAAGTTGAAGTAATAAGCCTTTAATAAGGACTTTGTTTTGAACTTTTGTACATAATAAAGAAAGCCTATAGTACAGTAAGTCATTAACACTAGATTAAGTACATGGAGATAATAGTTCCACAGCACATTTAAATACATTTAACAGCATGAAAACATGTAAGTAATTAGAGCTTACTACTATAGGAACTTGTCTTTGAACTCTTTTACAGAATAAAAGGATTCATCGATTAACATATTTTTTAGTCTAAATTTGAATAATGATAGGCTAGTGCAATCTTTTATTTCATAAGGTAGTGCATTGTAGAGTAAGGTTCCCTGGTAAAATGGACTCTTTTGGCATTGTGTTGAAGTTTGCCTTTGAATTCTGATAAAGTTGTTTTGGCGAGTGTTATGTGAGTGTATGTCCAGGTTTGTTTCAAAGTCCTTGATGTTGCTTTTTACAAATGTCAGTAGTTGAATTATATATAAACAAGGCATGGTTAATATTTTTAATTTTTTAAAATGAATTCTGCAAGATTCTATACGATTGAGATGGAGCATATTCCTGATGGCTCTCTTTTGAAGTTTGAAAACAGTTTCCCCCAGTACAGAGTTTCCCCAGAAAATTATGCCATAGCTCATTTTTGAGTGAAACATTCCATAGTATTGGGTTTTTAATGTGTTTATATTAGCCATCTTAGACATAATTTTAATTGCAAAACAGCAGCTAGAAAGTTTGATACATAATGCGTTAACGTGGTTCGTCCAATCAAGATTCTCGTCAAGCTGTACACCCAGAAAGGGTACATGTGAATTTTGCTCAAGTAGTACATTCTGTACATTTACAACTATTTGTTGAGGGACCGTAGGCCTATGCTTATTCTTAAAATAAATTACTTTGGATTTTTTGGGATTTAGAGATAAAAAGTTAGCATCAAACCAGTTATTTATCTCTGCCATTACCAAATTAGCCTTGGACAATAATTCAGCAAAATTTGTATTTGTAATTAGGATGTTTGAATCGTCGGCAAAGAGAGTTAACAAGTCTGCAGCGATGTTGCCCGGCAAATCATTAATATATACAAGAAAGAGAATTGGTTCAAGCCAAGTATAGATCCTTGTGGGACCCCTAATAAAACTTCCCCTCATTTGGAAAAATGATTTTTCTCATTATTATTATCACCAGCTTGAATAACACACGTTTTCTGTTTCCTGTTTGTCAAGTAGGATTTGAACCAATCATTAGCTATGCCTCTGATGCCATAATGTTCTAGTTTCTTAAGTAGAATGGTGTGATTCACACTGTCAAAGGCTTTGCTTAGATCACAGAAAATGCCTATCGTGTGCTCCTTTTTATTTAATGTTTTGTAAATAAATTCTTTAAATTTAGTTATAGCCGACATTGTTGATCTGTTCTTACGGAATCCATGTTGATTGGGGGAAAGTGTATTATTTTCATTCAAGAAACTCATTAGCCTTTTGAGCATAACCCGCTCCAAAATTTTTTAAAAAACTGGTAGGAGAGAAATAGGCCTATAGTTATCAGGCGAGTTTTTGGCCCCTTTTTTGAATAGCGGAATTACTTTCGAGACCTTTAATTCATCGGGGAAAATTCCAGTTTCTAAGGATGCATTAAATAATTTAAAACAGTTGTACACTAATCACAGTACTTGTAGCGGTGCGTCCTTCTGTTCGGGGGCTATTTCTGTCTGGGTATATTTCTGTCTTCTAGTTTGAAACCTCATTAGTAATTAAACATTATTTCAAACACAATCAAATCATTGTCTACACCTCGAAATTTTATGAGATAATTATAAATAATTGATCCATCCGACAATAATCCAAAAATCTGGGTTGGAAAGTATTAGAATACGAAAGGAATTTATTAAATAGATTTTGAAGAAAGTTTGAAAATTAACAATTAATAATTTTCTAGGTCGTTACTCTGAAGCGCTCTGAAGGGCGGTTTCAGCCTCCTTCAGATGATATGGATGAACTTGAGCGCCTTTACCCCATAGGGCAGTGGTGTCAAGGGATGGGAGTAAATCCCCCACAGACAGTTCCTTGCAACTCTCACATCTAATGGCTTTATAACCTCGTATGGCTAACCTGGGTTTGCGGGCGGCCGCTTGACAATGTTCGAGGAATGATTAATTACAATGCACGGAAATCCATTCGGGGTTCGGCCAGTGGCGACGAGAGTGACACTCGAACTTTAGGGAACCAAACCTGAAACCAGGGAACGGTAAACCCATGTGCACCCGTGTGCAAAGGGTGAACGGATGAGGGGGGCTGAGTGAACGGATGGGGGGATGAGGGGGGGGGAGTAAAGTTGCTCCAACGAAAGTATTCTGATGCTTACGACACATCCGAGTCAAGGTGACAACTTCATTTTCTACTTCGCTAATGCTTAACATTTAATCTGAAACGGTCCATTGGGGATATTTAAAACCTTCGTTGCTTAATTACCTGTAACGGTGGGTGTGGCGAAACCGCCTGTGCACTCTGCCTGTGCCCTCGGGCAAGACCGAACCGTGCATTTACGAATGTGTGAAAGATCTACTGATTTGCTTTCAATTGGCGCGGTTGAAAGGGGCGGTATGCGGAGTAAGGAGCCATAACGCATTCGTTAACTTGATTTGCTTTTATATGGGTGGAGTACCCCATGGTCATGGTAACCCGCGGCTTTTTACGTCGCTTTTTACGTTTTCCCTTATAAATAGTTTTTCGTATTACTTTATTATCATAATCTTAATTACCAATAAAAGCTGAGTCATGAAAACTTGAAGTGACACAAACTTTTGTTATTCACTCCAAACTATCAAAGTTGTTTTTTTACCGTTTGCCATAACATATACTTGCATTTTTGCTCCATGTTTTAGTTTGGAACGGCTCTCCACTATTTCCTTTTTGAGACAGTCTTTTCAATCCATTCAATAAAATTTCAAATTCTCAGTGAATTTCCTTTCGGTAAAACAGGAATAAAAAATTGGTAAAACGATCTAATATCGCTCATATAACACCTAGAGGAATCTAGAAAGTCGAAACAGCGGCCAACTTTGCTTCCGGCCAACCCCATCTAACCCAATGAGGTCCATGCTGCATGCCCCTGACCCTATAGGGACACACCCTTTGTCAACAATACATATGTGTATAAATACATATTTCCCTATTTATTGGATAGGCTAATTACTTTCGTCACAAGCTTTCGCTACGACTGAAAAACAATCTGTTTTTTTTGGGGAGGGGGGGGGGGGGGGGGGGGGAGGGAGTTGTTAGGATCACTCAGCCCTTCCTATGAATGGTAGAAAGTGCATGCATTTTCATTTTCGAAGATGTAACCATGAAGCGGATTGAGACATGTTAAGTTTTTTTTCTCGGTTAGGTAGGCCTATTTCTTAATGGCTGAAATGTGCGATTTTGTGTTCAGAGAATCAGAATGAATGTAAAGAAAATGTTATTTTTCGAAACTAAAAAAAAATACATGTTTTAATTTGTTTTTAATCGCCGGATATCATATGGAATAAGAAACACTAATGTGGTCTTTCACTTCTCTCCTACTAGTGTCACGTGTCAGGTTACAAATAATTCAGGAAGGATTATCGAATCCACAGAGGAACAAGTAGCACCAAAGGGGTGTGTGAAATGGAGTGTTTTAACTTTTTAAGAATGAAACCATTAGAAATGCGTACAGTAGTCAATAATGAATAATATACTCGGTTTTGCTACCTGCTAGAGCAAACATGTTTTGGCCTCGGCCCTCGGGCCCCCAAAAACGAGGACACGGCGCTGAAAATAGTCCCTCATTAATTTACTGATAATTTACAGTGTTTTTTACTTACGATTGCGAAACGTCATGTGCTTTATGTAAGTCGCATATATATTATATAGCGTTTCCAAGATATTATCATTGGGTTTGTTAGTGGAACAAACTCAATGACATTACTTCAAAAATCAAAACGTTTGTTTCGCGCGGTTTTAAAACAAGATGCTTGAAAACTCGTCACCTACGGTGGCTGGGACTCCGCCCAAACGTTGCAGCCCCGCCCATGCAGCGTGAGACCCACGAAGACAGGGGGAGGTAGGCGAGGGGACCAGCTCCCCTGAGGCACATCTTTTTGTTTCGTGGGTGCTTAAGACGCTTTTACCCATGAAGGCTTTTCACATGATCATGTGAATTAAATGTGCAACAATTTATGTGTTCGTATTATAATGTGAACGCTACTGCTAAGGGGCGTGGGGTCAAAACTATACGGGGGAGGGGGGGAGACACGTCTATACGTCTATAACCACCCCGTAATAATTCCTACACAACTACAGATTTATGTATTTTAACCTCTAAAGCTAAAAAGCAATTGAATCAGGCGTACTTCCTTGTATTATGGCGGTGAAACAATGTGCTAATCATGCAGGTTGTAAAATGAAACAGCACATTTTGGCGTAGGTAACCGAAATCAAGAAATTAGCATTGCCGGAAGAAACCATGTGCATAGGTATACAACAATGATAATGCGGTTTCCTTGAAGAATTAGCTATATAGGTAGTGGGCGGCCCGGCGGCAACAGACACGGGTGAAAGTGAAAGGGCAATGAAGGCAAGGCAGAGTACTCACTTGATGTCTCTGGGAGCCGTCCTGATGGCGACGTACAGCCACCTGAAGCCACCCCCAGCCGCCAGATAGGCCACCAAGGCAACAATACACAGCTGTAGCAGGAACATCCATCCCATGTAGATCCACACAAGAGCGGATAGGCCCGCCACAACGCTCAGCTTCAACATAACGACAGCACTAGTCCGCAGCAGAGGGCGCACTGAACTCGTTCCCGTCTCGCCTGAGCAGGCGCCTTCTTCGACATCAACCTGTAACACGGTAGACGCACGATAGAGCGCGCCACGAGCCGCCTCACATTGCGTCGCACACATTTTAAAAACTATCTTAAAATATCATGAATCTCATAACGACAACGTTCCTTTAAATCTAAATTTTCAAGAACAACAATATAAAAAATAACAACAATACACAAAAATAAAAAACTTCTTTTCAAATGCTTTGTCTGCGTTCATTTGTACGTACAACATCCTTGCAGGGCCGTAACTAGGGGTTGGTAACTCGGGTAAAAAATCGGGAGTAGACCATTTCGACTTGCTAATTCCACCGTTTATGTAACACCAGTAACCAGTAACAAATATTATAAACACTCCAATCACACTATAAGATAAGTATTGAAAATGTTTACCCGCATTGGCTGGAGTGGGGGGGGGGGGGGGGCTCTCCCAGAGGCTCTGTTGGACTTTACCCAATCAGACCCGGGTGATTTTTATACCCTAGTTATGGCTCTGCATCCTTGATTTTATATTTTTCATTTGTTGTGCATTGTTGTCATTGAAGATTTAGAGGACCGTGAGATTAATGCATTTGAAACACATCTTCCGAACTGAAAGAGGTTCGAATACAAAAAATATAGTCACTTTACTATACACAGTGTTTTGTTTTTGACAAAGTGCGCCAATCAAAGAAAGACATAACAGTGAAACTGTCGGTTTTACTACTAGCCCCCCCCCCCCTTCATAACCTTTGGTTTTATCTTGTTTACTTATTTACATCCCCAAACAACAGTATTGTAGGGACATAGCTAAAAGATTCGATGGGTTTCGTAAAATCAAAAATGTATCTAACGGTTTTTGCCTTATGTGCATACAAATTGTTGGGAAATGAAAATGTTTGGGAAATGATGCAAAACATCAATTCTATCAGTACATGTTTTCTTTCACATCACACAGTTCTTTGAAAAATTCAAATAATCTTTGATCGGCGGTAGGAGGCTTATAGTCAGTCATCTCATAGGCATAGATAAACCTCGTCATAGGGCAGGGCAAGAATAATATTTAGTTCACAAATTTACAAACTAAGGAATTTATTTTAAATATTGTATGCATTTAATGCATGATGAACTTTTAAGTTCCTCACACCATGGATTTATAATAGTACTCCTCATATCTTCTTATTTGCATTTCAGTAAAATTTTTCCCTTTCGCACCCCCAAAGTCATTCGCCCCTGTATCTCTTCACATTCTAATCCATGCCGGCCCTCTTTTCGTAGCCTATACATTCTGATTTCGTTTTTTGTAAACTCAGCTAAAAAAGAAGAAAACGCTAAGTAATCTAAGGGCAGATCTCAAGCACCAAGTGTGGACTAAAAGTAGTCTGCCTCACTGCCAGCCAATCACAGCTACACTTTATACGCCACTTTCATTGTTGCTTGGGCAATTTAATTATTTAGAATTTTGATGACTACGAAGCTCCGAGACATGGCCCTACACTCAAATCTCTCCCGCCAACGAGAATCAAGTACTAATGCTGCTTTCTTTCATCTGGTGAAAGAACTAAATAACAGTCGATAAAGAAGTACTTCTTCAAAGAAAAAACTTCTTTATCGACTAGTATTAAACACACCCGTGATTTGCTGCGCTCTAGCGGCAAAAATATAACCACATCCAACGAGCGACGTTTTAATATCATTGTTGTATTTTTGCCATTGTTTCCAATTTGTAGTGAATTTATCACGTTGTCATCACCATTAGTAATAAATTTACCATTGTTGTACCAAAGTTGTCTAATTTCTTCAGAAAGAGAATTTTGCATCAGGCTTATATGAACGAGACGGTTAGATTTTGTGAACTAAATACTACACTTGTAATTTTGCCCCTATATAGCAGTAACTTTGCTAAAAGTGTGTTCTTTATAAAATTACCCATTTGTTTCTAGACAGATAGAGGTTTTATCAGACTTGCATAACTCCATGATTAGAGTAAGCATCAATCTCGCAACATTCAAAGTGTAGTGAATTTATCACTATTTCACCGCAATTATTTTACATCTCCATTGTGGTATAAAAAAAAAAAAATCCCTAGGACCCTTTGTACGATTCTCAAGTCGGTCCCCTAAATCTTCAAAACAAACCAACAATACTTAACAATTAAAAATTAGTTTTCAAATGTTACATCAAGGTTCATTGTACTCTGTTGACCATGATTTTAAATTGTAATTGGTGAGTCTTTTTGTGCATGAATATTTAGACGATCTTAATGGTGTAGTCATGCAAAGGGTTCTAGATAGTTTAGAAAATGGTCTATCTTTGCTATAATTTCTACGGAAAGAGAAGACTAATGCACAGGCTTATACATGAGGCTGTTTTAATTAAGCGAGCGAAGCAAGCGTTTCCACTTGACTCTTATGGCACTTCATTCTGTTTTTTTTTTTTTTTTGTTTGTTTGTTTTTGTTTTTGTTTTTTTTTTGTTTTTATGTCCGTCGATAGCGGTCGAACGGAAAGTCCGATCAACTTGAAATTTGAACCATCCACAAGCCTCGATGTGGATTGAAGGTGTATAGTTTTGAGGCAAAATCGTTCGAAAAGTTACAAAGTTACACCATAGTTACTGCAAAATATTTTTCCGAAACAAAATGGCGGCAAAATGTGAGATAGCCAGATTTTTCTAGAGATTTTTCCAGTTAAGAATATGTTCATGTAATGGCGATCTGATAAGTATTGGCAAAGTTACACGAAAGTTACTCGAAAATATTTTTTTAAAACGCAGAAACGGCAAAATGTGAGGTGGCTATCTTATAGTAAATTTTGGACAGGTCACGAATATACTAATGTAAACGCGATCCAATACGTATTAGAGGCAGAAATTACATTTCTATTGCTGTCAATAAGTGTTAGTAACGGTGGCGGACCGTATTGAAAACATGACCACGAAAATTCTTAGCAACGCACGTTGCACTGCATACAACAATGTCGGAAAGTATAATAGCCATGGAAATAAGAACAATTTTTGCAATGCGCATTCTTGAATTGTTGTTAATTGTTGTTTTTATTAGCATTGAAAACTTTTCGCCAGAAAGTTCGTAGATATTGACGCGCTCGCTTATCAACGCGTCAAACAGAGCGTTTTCCTAGTATGTATCAACCCCTAAATACATTGGCTGCGTACATTCCTATTTCCTTAATCCTTCCCATGCAACTATCCAAATTCCAGATTACCCTAACATATTATTAAGCGAGCGAAGCGAGCGTCTCCACGAGACTCTTATGGCACTTCGTTCTGTTTTTTTGTTTGTTTTGTTTTTTTTTGTTTGTTTGTTTGTTTGTTTGTTTGTTTGTTTGTTTGTTTGTTTGTTTGTTTGTTTGTTTGTTTGTTTGTTTGTTTGTTTGTTTGTTTGTTTGTTTGTTTGTTGTTTTTAAGCGAGCGAAGCAAGCGTTTCCACTTGACTCTTATGGCACTTCATTCTGTTTTTTTTTTTTTTTGTTTGTTTGTTTTTTTTTTTTTTTTTTTTTTGTTTTTATGTCCGTCGATAGCGGTCGAACGGAAAGTCCGATCAACTTGAAATTTGAACCATCCACAAGCCTCGATGTGGATTGAAGGTGTATAGTTTTGAGGCAAAATCGTTCGAAAAGTTACAAAGTTACACCATAGTTACTGCAAAATATTTTTCCGAAACAAAATGGCGGCAAAATGTGAGATAGCCAGATTTTTCTAGAGATTTTTCCAGTTAAGAATATGTTCATGTAATGGCGATCTGATAAGTATTGGCAAAGTTACACGAAAGTTACTCGAAAATATTTTTTTTAAACGCAGAAACGGCAAAATGTGAGGTGGCTATCTTATAGTAAATTTTGGACAGGTCACGAATATACTAATGTAAACGCGATCCAATACGTATTAGAGGCAGAAATTACATTTCTATTGCTGTCAATAAGTGTTAGTAACGGTGGCGGACCGTATTGAAAACATGACCACGAAAATTCTTAGCAACGCACGTTGCACTGCATACAACAATGTCGGAAAGTATAATAGCCATGGAAATAAGAACAATTTTTGCAATGCGCATTCTTGAATTGTTGTTAATTGTTGTTTTTATTAGCATTGAAAACTTTTCGCCAGAAAGTTCGTAGATATTGACGCGCTCGCTTATCAACGCGTCAAACAGAGCGTTTTCCTAGTTTTTATGTCTGTCGATAGCGGTCGAACGGAAAGTCCGATCAACTTGAAATTTGGACTATCTACAAGCCTCGATGTGGATTGAAGGTGTATAGTTTTGAGGCAAAATCGCTGGAAAAGTTACAAAGTTGCACCATAGTTACTGCAAAATATTTTTCTGAAATAAAATGGCGGTAAAATGTGAGATAGCCAGATTTTTTGAAAGCTTTTTCCGATTACGAATATGTTCATGTTATGGCGATTTGATATTTGATATAAATATTGGCAAAGTTACACAAAAGTTACTCGAAAATATATTTCTGAAACACAGTAACAGCAAAATGTGAGGTGGCTATCTTATAGTACATTTTTGTCCGGTCACGAATATACTAATGTAAACGCGATCCGATACGTATTCGAAGCAGAAATTACATTTCTATTGCTGTCAATAACTGTTAGTAACGGTGGCGGACCGCGGCGAGAACATGACAGCGAAAATTCTTAGCAACGCACATTGCACTGCATCCAACAATGTCGGGAAGTTTAATAGCTATGGAAATTAGAAAGATTTTTGCAATGCGCATTCTTGAATTGTTCTTAATTGTTGTTTGTATTAGCATTGACATCTTTTCGCCAGAAAGTTCGTAGATATTGACGCGCTCGCTTATCAACGCGTCAAACAGAGCGTTTTCCTAGTGTACTATGTAGTCAGTCACCTGGTTCCTCATTCCAATGTAACCGGTTGCAACTTGCGCCCGCGAGTTGCGGAATAGGGGACGCAACTTTACAACCGGCTACAACCACCTAAAACTGTTCTGGAATGAGGGCCCCAAGAGCTCCACATCAGGTGAAGCTGGTGTGCACCCTATAGCAGGTTTCATACGATTTTTCCCCAGGGGGTGGTTGATTTTCGTAACCCCACCTCATAAGCAGTCGCTTTGAGTACAAAATGCACCAACGTAAATAAAATAAATAAATTCGTATTTGTAGAGTCTACCCACACAGTAACAAGACTGACTTTCATTGGGGGTCTTTATTTTAAAGCGACTAAACCAACCCTGTAGACTCCGAACACCATCGATGAGTGAGCGATAACCAATCAAAGATCTAAATTTCAAGTATGAAACATATGAATCAGTGAGACAGTGTGAACACCTGCGGACAAATGCCAGAATCAACAAGGCCGATTCAAAACAACTTTGAATTTATTGAGTTCTTCGTTGCTATAGTAGCCCCAACGAAAGTATTCACATACCGATCTCAGGTTGTTGTCTACTGCCTCTTTCAACCGCGTCATTTGAAAGAAAATCAACAGATACCTGGTGTTCTTTCACACATTCATAATGTAACTTCGTAATTCGTAAATTCACACAATCGTAATTCACACATTCGCATGGTTCGTTAGTCAAGTGCACAGGCGGTTTGGCCACACCCCCATTGCAGGTAATCAACGGAAGGTTTTAAATTATCCCCAACGGACCTATTTACATAAGATGGTAGGAATTAACGAAGTAGAAAATTAAGTTGTCACCTTGGACTCGGCTGTGTCGTACGTAAGCATCAGAATACTTTCGTTGGGGCAACTTTAGAACGGCTCAAAGTCACCGTTTACTTATTCCTAAGCCAAGAAGTGATGGAATTGAATCCATATTGTTAGTGCATTATTTATTTGGCTCGGCGGGTGACAGACAAAAAACCAATTTGATGATACGGTTCAGTCTATTTCTTTTTTCATTCGGTTCACAGCACCCACCATTAGAGTCTTGTTCACAGCACCGGCCAGGGTATATATTAGAGCGTGGTTCACAGTAACTGTTGACAAGTGGCACAACCACAATCATTGCACGATAACCTTGTTCGTGTCTTGCCGTTCTCATGTTGGGTTTGTAATTGTCACACCACTGTCCGTTGCACTTGGCAGCCGAAGCGAGGTTAGTTTGTAGGTTATTGTACGTACGTGCGTGCGTGCGTAAGCGAGGCACGCGTCCAAGCTTCCGCGTGAGAAAATGCGTAATGAGCGCAAAATGACAGCGATATAACAGTTTTGTAAGTTTCACGGAGCTCTCATCTCAAGACAATTTTCTGGACTACGTCGTGTTTCTGATTCTTCTCCTCTCCTCTCCCCTATCTCCTTTATCCAATCAGTGCGCATAACTCAAAATTACGGGGCCCGTGTGCAAGTTAGAATTTCTGAAGCCCCCGCCCCTCCCCCTATTCTCAGGCACTAGATTACGTACGATATTCATTCAACATATTGGCCTAAGCCAGGGATGGTGCACCTTTTTTGGCTTGAGTGCCATTATTTACAAACTATTGAATTTACTCTTCTGTCCAGTCATGCCAAATTCTCAATAACGAAAATTTTATTATAGTTTTTTGAATAATTAATGTTTTGCGGTGGATATTGCCAATTTATCGGTTTGTTTGGGGAGGGGGAGGGGGGTGGGGGGGGGGGGATTCTTAACATATTAATATGGTGAACGTTCCAGATAACAAAATTTTTGTACCAAAAATTCTCTAAATGCCTGAAAAATGCCTTTAAATGTGGTAAAATTCATCCTGATAGCATATTTTGTACACATGTCTGCGTGCCAGTCAAAAAGTCTTTGCGTGCCACTTCTGGCACGCGTGCCATTGGTTCGCCATCCCTGGCCTATGCACTGAAGTTCCTTTCCTCAGGACTAAAGCTATAAAATAGCTTTGGCTAATAAGTACGATAAGATCCCTTGCAGCAATTCGTATCGCGGTCGTTGATAACGGGGGCCACGGGGGCCTCTAGGTCGCCTTGCACCATATAGGGAGTTCGCCACTGCTGTCGAGAAGCACTCTTGGGCTTGGCAGCACATTATAATATTGGCCCTATATTTATTGCCAATATATTCTACTATATAACCCAATGGTAAAGATTAAAAACTAGTATTGCTTTCTTACATTCTAGCTTTGTAATGTATATGATTGCGATTACAATACGTTCTGCTGTGAGAAGTGCTTCTCCACGCGGAAATAACAATAAAAAGGTTTTTTGTTTTGTTCCCTCTTTTTTCAGAGTGCACCAACCTTTAATTTATTTCGTATGATTGTATTATAATCACGTTCCTAAATCTTACAAAAAGTTTCGTGAACACAAGAACTGCTCCCCACCAACGTCAGTTGTGTAACTGCGTCGAAAGACAAAACAAAGCATATCGATGATGAAATACATTTATTTTATTTTATTTACGTTGTATCAAATGCCTTAGTATACAACCTATTGCATATTCGCTAGCCTCAAGTCAAGTGTAAGGGTTACATAATATGTTATGTATACAACCCAATCCGTACAACATTTATTTCGTATTACTGACGTTGACTAATAGAGGTGACTCGGCGTTTTCACTCTAAACTATCGGTAGGTCGTCGGTTCGATACCCTGGCAATACTGACAGAAGCAGGGACGGCGCCAGGGGGGGCTAGGGGGGGCTACAGCCCCCCCCCCCCGCCCTAGTCAGTTGCTAGCCCCCCCAGTAGCCCCCCATTTGCTGCTTCAAGTTATATTCTGAACTGGAAAACTATAGGAGCACTACTATTACCTCGAGCGTACAAAATATTTTTCAAACAATCAAAAAATACTTTGTACAGATTATGCTGTTACTGATCCTGGTTTTTCTAACCATAACGATGTTACATGTGCATGGTCGGATAGAGGCGCGAAGGGAAATGGGCCAATGGCCAGTGGACACCAGCTCGTTTTTGTTGTTTGGGTCGGAAGGGGTGGTGGGTGGGGGCGCGTACAGAATTTTCCATATCAACTTACACAGCGGCAATTTTTGGTTCAATCACGGCTGGTTTGTACGAGGTTGTAAACTTCAATCACGTTGACAGTTTCTCCGACCAGCAAGAAGGGTAGATGCGTAGCTTCCAAAATCAAGTGACCTCCGATTATCTAGTCCTCGAAATGAATAACCTAAAATCTAAATTAACATAACGTACCGAATTCTAGGACCGCTTAAGTTTATAATTAAAAATAATAATTGTGTTTAATTGTTGAAACAGTGAGGCCAGTGGCGTAGCTAGAAAACCACGGGCCCCCGGGCAATAGAACCTAAATCGAGCAGGTGCGCCCCAACCATAGAAAACGTAGTTTTTTTATTGTGTCATCAGGGTTGCGTACCAACTATGACTGGGAGTGACTGCAGTGACTGGGATCCGTACCAGCTCTGTGGTACCAGCTTGACTCGCAGTCAAGCTGCAGTCACTGCTTTTTGCGTACCAGTTCACCTCGCAGTTACCCCTCCAGTCACTGCGATGACTGGGCCGAGAAGATCTAGCTATAGAGACATTCCAGAATTCAACGATTACTCAACGAAGTCAACATACACGTTCCAATGTTCAACGGATTTATCACCGGCCGTGTGCCAGAAATCATCGGTGAGTCTTCGTTGAGTAACCAGACTCAACTAGGAAATAGTTCGATGACCCGTTGACATACGGCGGGAATGTAGTTCAGTTTCAAAATGAATGAAGTGCTTCTGCAGTCTGTTGCAAAAGAAACAACAGCAGAGAATGTTCAAGGTTTAACTTGGGTCGTCGAAAAGCAGGCTCGAAATGTGGACCAATCCTGTTCATCAACTTCTTTAATTAGAACGTAACTAGGCCTAGCATTAATTAACTATCAGAAGAATTCACTACAATCGACAGGCATGAAGCAAAATAAATAACTTATTGTGATAGACGTTCTATTAAGACGAAAATGACGTCTAAAATCTTCGTCGTCATAGTGTTCAACTACATTTACAGCATAATTTCTAATTTTAGTTCGTTTGCGCCTCGGTTTTAATGCGTCGTCAGAGTTTTCGGAGTCTTCAGAATATGAAATAAACGCAGAACATGCTGAAACGACCGAAGCGATGATGGGAGGAATAATTTCTATTACTTGGTACATCATTTTGTAGGTTATGGATTATCGCGCCATACCCTGGTCATCGCTAGTGTTCCAATATTCACCGACAATCGCACTCAACGATGACGTCATTTACCGTTGAGTAGGTTGCATTTTCGTTGAATTTTGGAATGCGTATTATCGCAGTCAAGGGGGGCGTGGCTAATAATTTTACCGCGAATTATGAATTTATAGACAATATTATATTGTTTAAATAGTAAGTGACATCACAACACCATATAATCTCATCTTAGAAGTCTCATAAGCGTTAAATTATTAATGTAATGTTGTAAGGTTAATTAACAGATGGCTAATGTTGCTTTTATGAATGACAATTTCTGCTGTTGTCTGCTTTCGCTGTGACTGTGACTGCATCCCGTACCAGCTGCTACGTTCACTGCGTTGACTGGGCTACCCCCACCACCAGTCACAGCCACAGTGAACGCAGTCAAAGTTGGTACGCAGCCCGGCTAATACAACAAAATTGCCAATTCTTGTAAATATTGGCACTAATTGTTGCGTAAGTCTTCCAACTAGCGCCAAAATGGGAATTTATACTTTTATACTTGTTTTTTTTTTACCTGAGAAGCAACAATAATAAAAAGTGGGATTTGGGTGAAATTTTCAATTTGTACCGCCATTGATTTAAAACTTCCAATTCCGGACTTACCCGATAGCAAAAAAATTGATTAGGTGATCGTAATATACTTCTTCTGAGCGATTTAGGATCGAAAGTGTTCTTATCCCATGCATTATTCTCGATTTTGAGAATGAGCGTTCTGAACTTGCAACAGTAGCTGGTAGTTTTAGGAACTTATCACCAATGCCGTTATCAGAACAAACATCAGTAAAGTGGAATATGCAGTATTTTGAAACTGTACTTTTATAGACGCAAGATTTACAATTTCGTTTCTTGAACAAGACCGAAATGAAACGATCTGCACCAGCAATTTAATAATTTGACGTAATAAGCTTAGTTTCGTATGAGTTTATTGAAGCTTATACACAATGATAGGTTTCCGACTCAGGCCAGTCTAGAAACCGGGCCCCTCTAGCAGGAGCGGATTTAAGAAAAAGGGCCCGGTCAGCATTTTACCAAAGGGGCCCGTCCGTTTGGCATATTTTTTTTAACAAACTAACTAATATATGTATATAGCATAATACTAATTCATTACTCACCAAAGCTCTTAACATGACACCCCCTTCTCGAGTTTTTCCTGGCAAAAGCTCCAACAGTTGAGATAAGTCCGAACTCTCGACAGTTTTTCCTATTCATATCCGCAAGATCTATTACCCGTGTTTGTTTTATAGTGTATATATAGGATTCATAGTTCGTTGGTAGAATTTACTTTGAAATAATAAAAGGACGAAACACTACGATGGCCGTCGTCTTTAGATATATTAAATTTGGCATGTCACTTCCAATGGGTTGAGAAGGCTTTTTAACTATAAAAATGTCAAGTTGATCATTTGAAATAACTGATCCACTGAACAGAGCTTTATCAGTCAAGAAAAATATGCACAAACATGTTAGATTGGTCTGCAATTTTTTAACTTTGGTGCAGGACACGTAGTTTTGAGACAACGCAAAATCTACACTATCCTTACACTAGGTCTTTGTGATTTCACTTGAAATTCTACATTCACTGTATCGTCATAATTAGGGGAAATGGGTTTTGCGCTGTTTTGAGAATCGCTGTTTAACACGGTAGGAGTGTTACTACAAGGTTCGAGGTTTTCTGTTATAGGTGTGTAATGAGAAGCACTTGTTTGATTTTCGATTTGGGTTGAATTTCACTCGAATCTTCGACGTGTTTAATTTATATTCAGCGCCAATTGACACACGCGAATTATTGCCAACAAAAACTTAATTTTCTTTGTTTAGGGTTTTGCCGGCAATTACAAGAAGTGTGGGCTCTACCTTTTCGCTTTTGCCGCCGCCCCATCTTATGCTTGTATTTGGTCTGTTCACTCATCTTTAAAACGTATACCACGCTCACATTTTACTTTCGTTTAAATTAAATTAAAATACCACAGATGACACACGAACTAAGTTGCACTGGACTGTTTCACACGAGACACAGAAACCGACTGACTTGGTAGAGGAGAGGTTGGGTGTTTTAAAGCAAGTAGGGGTCTAATTGTAATTTTATAGACATAGACAGTTATTAGGTTGTAAATATCAACCCTCATATTTGCCAAATATTTTGAGGTTTTCCTAAAATTTATTTTAGCGAGATCGAACGTGACTCAAAGTAAAGCGGCATGATTTAAGTTCCATTGTAAAACTGGGGTTGTTTCCGCCGCTGTGTACCGTAAAACACGTGGGCGGAGGCTTTATTGAGCCCTATAAACGGATTCATTCTTTTTGAAACATTCTTTTTGAAATATAATTTTATTGGTAGCATTTGCTATAATGGGTTTCGACAATGCCTATGGTGAATGGATCTCAGCTCGTGTGTTTTTGAGTGGGTTGCTAAGGGGCGGGGGGTCCGGATTGGCCGGGGCCCGGTCAGCATCCGCTGACCGGGCTGACCGTTAAATCCGCTACTGCCCTCTAGACCACGGGCCTCCGGGATTCGCCCGGGCTACCCGGGCTATTCCTATACGCCACTGAGTGGGGGTAGTAAGGTATTTTTTGCTCTGTCGTTGGAGGCAAATATGATTGATTGATTTGGAGCTGCCTGTACTAAAGGGATGGTGAGTACTTTGCGGAAAAAAGGCATAATTGACATTTATGGTTTATAATAACACCAACAACTTCTTTTGAGGTTTGAGTCCTTGGAATGATACAATAAAATAAAAAAGTTTAATTATAACTACTAGTTTGTGTGAACAGTACACCCCACCTCTTGTTTTGAACTTTTCACAGAGCCCGGTCTATAAATATGTAAATTATACTATTGGTGTCTAAGAAAGAAATTTGAAGTCCATGTGTCCCGGTTTTTGAACCTTAGTTAGCCCCCATAAATATTTTGTCAGCCCCATCTTAGCCCCCCTAGTTTTAGCATCCTGGCGCCGTGCCTGGACTGAAGGCCACTAGGGCAATCACACTCTCTCACCAACAACTAACAAGCCTAGGAGATTCCTTCACAACCTGAGGGAAGCTGCTAAGCGAAGCTGGCGCTCGCTCTACAGCAGGGATTTCTACTAAACATTATTGCATTATTACAGTTCTTACTTTGTGCTTGCGTGTGTGAGAATGCTACATATTACTTGTCTCGGTAGAATTGTCATTCATTAGAGCATGAGTTAGAGGACGTGTTCAGTAAAGGCAAACACCGTCACACAGAATCACTACGTTTATCAAGCGGACTGGGTTCGGACTGACTTCAGTACGCACCGAGTTCGGAACCCGTTTAGCAAGCAAACTTCAATCCGGACTATTAGACCCTATCCCAGTCCTATAAAACCGGGCTAGATCGGAAATAAGCTCGAGATGAGGTGTTTATCAGTCGAACTCGGTGCGCACTCGGCTCGCACCGTCAAGTGCGAGCTCAGTCCGCTTGATAAACGTAGTGTATGAGAACCAGCATGGTTTCAACATCATTGTTTATTTAAAGTTACATTGTTGTAACTATTACAGGTATTGAGAACAGAAACAATAACACAATAACAATACGAAATAATGTGAATAAATCATGAATTAAATTTGTATGAACAGTAAGTACAATAATAAATTGCATGGGCAAATGTGTGTGCATTTAAAAATTGAGGGTCAACCCCCTCCCTCTCCCCGCCCGTGCCCTAAACATCAGGCAGCGTGAGAGATATGAGGAAGGAAATGAGACGGGAGGACTAACGAAGCAAGAAACTAGCATTATGACGTTGAAACTCAGTGGGACAAAATGATTAGAAAATAAAACTTATGGTTGTGGGCTACGTCAAGCAATGCTGGCAATTGTCCAGCAAGCAAATGTCCGATTCTAAAACGTGTTTACACTTTACGTACGTTCAAATCATCAAACGCGAAAAAAAATCGTCTTTGGCGAAAATTGTCTCCGGCGACTGGGGCTTTTTCAGCTCACCGAGATGATTGTTTCTTAGTAATGACCTTGGTACAACGTTTTGAAAAGATGGGCAAAATAAACAAATGTATTTGAAATAAAAAATATTTTAAGAACACGTATTTTCCAATACAAGATAGAAATACATTAGCAATTTTGAATTTAAAATTTAAAAAAACAAATGTATTTTGAATA
>OX246737.1:96537371-96569871 GCA_945910005.1 Isoperla grammatica
AGGGTGAACGAACATGGGAAAATACACTGTGACAAGGGTATTTCCGACCCCAGAAATGAGATTCGTTATATGATGAAAAGTCCATTTGCTTTATGACCAAGACTCGTGAGAGAGGCCATTGAAATAGCGATTACCCGGAATAATCTAAATGAAGATGTGGAAGGTTACAAGCCCAGATAATTAATTACACTACGTAGTGAATTTGTTATCTGTGTTACAAGCTTAGTACATCGTGGATTCCGGCGGAGACAAATACGTAAAAAATAAATACAAAAGCGACTAAGACCGAGTTTACTGTTTAGACTTATTTGTGAATGTTTTAAGTTGGATTACCCAAGGGAAGATTCACATTTTTATAGACATCGTATACTAGGTTAAAATATTTGTTTAATTTTTTTAACAATATATGCAAACTATAATTCGATATTCGGACTTTACTACTGCTAAATACAAGTTAAAAAATGTAATTTGGACTTGGTTACTTATCACAGTAAGCCGCGGCGATATGATACTATATAGGGCGTATATACAATTAAAATCATATTATCATAAAATATAGAAATTATCAATACGTAGGAAAGGAAAAACATCTCTAGCTAGACAACTCAGATTATTACTTGACTGGATTGAATTTAAATTATTTTTTGATGTCATAAAGATAGATTTTCAATCAGTAGTAGAACAAATAAAAAAATAATTCATGCTTAGTTGTAACGTTTCCAGAATATGTGAAAAACAGCATACGATTAAATATCATTTTAGAAAGACTGTAAAATTATTGTCATTCGTTTATTCAAGAAAAAACAGAATGTGCTTATAATATTTAAATTCTCTTTAAAAAAAGCGGGCATAGCCAGTTAAGTTTTAATTTGTCCTGAAATCCAGGGGGGTAATAGCTCCTACCCCCCCCCCCCTTCTTGCCACCCGTCTACGACGCCCATATACCTGTTGCTTTGACCGACACAAGTGATTACAAACAATTTAGAAATACCATAACTGTAGCTATGTACTTACTAGTAACTTAGTACGAGGATTGATCACGATTATAAAAATTGCCATGTCGCCGTGTTTTAATCATTCGAGTCTCCAATTATCTTCGCGTGTAGACGTGCAGTTTCCACAATCATTGTCGAGGCAGATGATTTGCCTCAAGACCCTATATTATAAGCTAAGAGACCCCCAAATAATTGAAGCGCTGCCAACTAAACATGTGCATTTCTTTGACGAATGGTGGCAGTGCATATATTTTTTGCGGTAAAGGTAACCCAACCTCATAACCTATAAAACATAGCTATAAAACGTGTTGTCGCGGCGTTTCATCTTCATTATTTTTGAAGATTTATTGATTTTAAAATGGAAAAAAAAAGAAAAAAGTGTCCCAAGAAAGAATTTGTACTTGGTCTACACGCACGTTGATTATCCTCGAAGAAGATAATCAACGTGGGACATGATTCCCGTGAACGTCCACACGGATCAATTTAACGACAATTGTGGCACCTAGCGGAAGAATTTCAAAATAGCTTTAACTTTGTTTATGTGTTGTTTTTTGTGACGTTTTAGTGACATCTCTAATTCTTCAGAACTAAAATTCTTTCTTGGGACACTTTTTTCTTTTTTTCCATTTTGAAATCAATAAATCTTCAAAAATAATGAAGATGAAACGCCGCGACAACACGTTTTAAGTACGTTTTATAGCTATGTTTATAGGTTATGAGGTTGGGTTACCTTAACCGCAAAAAATATATGCACTGCCACCTTTGAGGCTGCCACCTTTCGTCAAAGAAATGCACATGTTTAGTTGGCAGCGCTTCAATTATTTGGGGGTCTTGAGGCAAATCATCTGCCTCGACAATGATTGGCGAAACTGCACGTCTACACGCGAAGATAATTGGAGACTCGAATGATTGGAGCAAATAATCCACGCGTGTAGACGTAGTATGTGTGATGTCACAGCAGCTCCCTCCGTCACCGCCTTCTATGGCACATCTCGCACATGCATTTGCTAATGCACGCCCGCCATTTATTGAACACTTCCAATTCAACAGTGTCACGTTGTCTCGACAGTTCTACTTTATATTCATTGAGGGTGTCTAGAGTTGTGACGTCAACGGTTTATATGTGTTTCTCACACGTACATTAAAATACCTGCATCTATTAATATTTATGTGACAATAAAGAACTCTTGCTAACCCACATAGTAACGCATCCACACACACGCATTACACCTTACCTATGCCAGTTCCCATGCATGTCCTGCCTATACTAGCCTTAACGAAAGTAGTCGCAAACCGACCTCAAATTCTAATCTGCTGTCCCTGTAATTCAAAGGAAATCAACAGGTTCCTGGCGTTCATTCACAATTCCTAAATGAAGTCTTCCGTTGAGTGGAGTGCACACGCCTAATTTGCCACGCCCACCGTCCCAGGTAACCAACGGAAGGCCGTAAATTATCCGCCATGGACCAGTTTCAAGTATATGATCATTATTATTTATTTACCAAAATGAGCTTGTGCTCTTTGAATGATTCAAGATGGCGCCGGGAGCGGACACAGTATCTAGTGGCTCCAGTTCTAAAGTAACTTCTAAATGTAATAAGTGTAACAAAAAAGTGAGAGACGGTGTAACTTGTTGCCAATGTGATATACGAGTACATCTTAAGTGCGCTAATCCTGTTTTAAGTGAGGAATTGGATGAAAACGCGATAAATTATTGGGTGTGCAGTGAGTGCATAGAGAAGATTAGACAGTATAAGGTGAGTCATGTGAGTCGGGGTAATGTAGGCCCGCCTGACGTTGGCTTGCCTGCAGATATTCAGCAAGAATGCTTGTCGTTAAAAAGGGAAAATTACTTCCTGGCTAAATTGGTTGAAAGTATGAGCTGTGAGAGGGCGTATAAGGATGAAAAAATCAAGTCGCTGGAAGCGGAGATTAAGACTCTGACCCAGGTCGCTGGGAAAAAATACAGTGATGTAGTGGTGGGTACTGGTTCAAATGGGGACCAAATTGTTCACAAGCCCGCGGCGATTATTATTAAACCAAAGGCGAAATCGCAGGACAGTGAAATTACGAAGAAGGCTATAAAAGACAATGTTAAACCAGAAAACATGAAGGTAGGCGTATCCATGATGAAGGGCGGCAGGGATGGTGGTGTCGTCATAGCCTGTCAAGACGAAGCTTCGCGCAACACCTTGCGGGATACGGTTCAGGAAGTTATGGGTGACGAATACAGTGTTGAGTGCCCGCGTGGCGTAGGCGTAAGCCTAGGTTAATGATCAGTGGTGTTGATGCTGCGTTTGCGGATGATGACGAGGACTTGATTGAGAGGATTAATAATCAAAACAATATAGACAGCCATAGTAGTGACATGCGAGTTGTTTATAGGGGGAGACCAAATAAGTTTGGGCTGATAAATGTTGTAATTGAGGTATCCCCTAAGACGAGAAGGATGCTTTTTAGTGGTGATAAACTGAATATCGGCTGGAGGAGGTGTCATGTGAAAGACTACATTTACATTAAACGATGTTATAAGTGTCAAGGTTTCGGTCACTATGCTAAAGATTGTCGTCGTGATGTAGTGTGTGGGTATTGTGGAGGCCCTCATAAATACTCGGTGTGTACGAGTGACGTGGCTTCGTGTGTCAACTGTAGTAGGGCCAACGAGTCGATGAACCTGAAGATAGACTGTAAACATGAAACAAATGACAACGATTGCCCAGCCTACAAGCGCTTAGTAAAATCTGAACTTCAAAAGGTGGACTTATAGCAATTACGGTATACTAATACTGTTTCTTATCAAAGTAAGTTACCGTCACACGAGGTCGTATACTGCAATGTGCAGAGTGTAGGGTGTGATCATCATTTTGAAGAAATCGTGAAGTTGTTGCAGGATAGACAACCTATGCTTTTGTGCTTAGCAGAGACTCACCTTACAGATATCATTGATGATGGTGAAATTGTTGTGAACGGGTATAAGTTAGAAAGGGTTGATTCTAATAGCCGATTCACGGGCGGGGTTGCAATGTTCATAAGAAATTATATGAAGTATGAAGTGATTGAACGAGTCCACGTGGACATGAAAGGGTGGGTATTGGGTATAAATGTAATGAATAGGAATGTGAAATGCAGGTACTACGTTGTGTATAACTCACCTAGTAACAGTAAAGCCCAATTCATGGAGTTTGTTGAATGTTGGTGGGAGCGAATATGTGACACAAATGGAAAGATTGTAATAGTAGGTGACTTTAATGTTAACTTAAAAAATGTTGAATGTATATATGCAAACAGAATGATTCGCGTGTTTCAACAATACGGATTCAAACAATTGGTTAAGGAGTATAGTAGGGTGACTGATAAAAGTAGGACTTTGATTGATTATGTGATTGTCAACGGTGGTAGTAACGTGGAAGTGAAGATGCTTGATGAACCCAAAATAAGTGATCATAGAATTATAAGTGTGAGGGATGAGTTGACTTTGAACCATGTTCATATTGGTAGGAATAAGTTAGACCTAGTTGAAACAATATTAAAGAGAAAAACATTGACTCAGGGAGATTTTGATGAAATTAATATGGAGTTGATAGCCAAAAACTGGAAGTATAAAAGTAGTAATGTACAGGTATTGGCCGAAACTTTTGTTCTAAATTTAGCTGATTGTATAAATGAAATTGCACCCGAAAAAGAGATCAAAGTTACTCAAATTGAAATAATATTACATGAAAAAAATATATTTTTTTAAAAACAACGCTTATATCAAAATGCACTAAAAAGTAAAAAATAAATATTCGCCCAACAAATTTTTGCCTAACTCGGAAAATAAAAGCGTTGGGCGCTTTCGGTATTGACATAGATAGCAATATTCTGCTGTTTATGCAGGGAAAGCGCCCAACGCTTTTATTTTCCGAGTTAGGCAAAAATGTGTTGGGCGAAAATTTATTTTTTACTTTTTAGTGCATTTTGATATAAGCGTTGTTTTTAAAAAAATATATTTTTTTCATGTAATATTATTTTATACTTTTTAGTCTTAGAGAATCTTGAAATCGAATATATATCGAATATCGATTGATTAATTAATTATGATGGTTTAATTGATTATTTAGTAAACATGACAATTGATTCATGAATACGTCTGTGTGCAAACTTTCAGCTCAATTCGACGTTCGAAAGTGAGTGTTTTATCGATCCCCACATAAAACATTAATTAATTAATTACGATAGTCTAATTGATTATTTAGTAAATATGACAATTGATTCATGTATTGTCATTAAGAATACGTCTGTGTGCAAACTTTCAACTCGATTCTACGTTGGGAAGTGGGTGAAATATCGATTCCCATATAAAACATTAATTAATTATGATGAATTAACTGACTATTTTTTAGTAAATATGACAATTGATACGTGTATTGTCATTAAGAATACGTCTGTGTGAAAACTTTCAGCTCAATTCGATGTTCGGAAGTGGGTTAAACATCGATTCCCATATAAAACATTAATTAATTATGATGAATTAATTAATTATTTAGTAGATATGACAAATGATTCGTGTATTGTCATTAAAAATACGTCTGTGTGAAAACGTTTAGCTCAATTCAACGTTGGAAAGTGGGTGAAATATCGATTTCCATATAAAACATCAATTTAATTAATTAATTATGATGAATTAATTGATTATTTAGTTAATATGACAATTGATTCGTGTATTGTCATTAGGAATACGTCTGTGTGAAAACTTTCAACTCGATTTGACGTTGGGAAGTGGGCTGTACATCGATTTTCATATAAAACATTAATTAATTAATTATGATGAATTAATTGAAGATTTAGTAAATATGACAATTGTTTCGTGTATTGTCATTAGGAATACGTCTGTGTGAAAACTTTCAATTCGATTTAACGTTGGAAAGTGGGTTAAACATCGATTTCCATATAAAACATGAATTAATTAATTATGATGAATTAATTGATAATTTAGTAAATATGACAGTTGATTCGTGTATTGTCATTAGCAATACGTCTGTGTACACAATTTCAGCTTGATCGGACATTTAAAAGTAGGTGAAATATCGATTCAAAGATTCATCGATTTCCATGTAAAACATTAATTAATTAATTATGATGAATTAATTGACAATTTAGTAAATATGACAGTTGATTCATGTATTGTCATCAGGAATACGTCTGTGTAAAAATATTCAGCTTGATCGAACATCTAGAAGTAGGTGGAATATCGATCCAAAGATTTCGTCCAGACAAACAAGGCAAGTTAATATAAGCGTTGTAAAAATAAAACCATGGTGGAATTTATATCTATTAGAGGCCCAACGATTAAGAGACAAAGCGTACAAGAAAGCACGCATCACTGATATGTTGTCGGATTGGAATGATTATAAAATTCAGAGAAACATATTTGTAAACACGCTTAGGGAACAGAAGAAATTATATTATGATTGGAAACTTGAGCATTGTTATAAGGATCCTCCACGTATGTGGAAGACCCTTAAAACGATTGTTAAAACTAAAACTAAAGGATGTATGAATAATGTAGAGTTTGAAAATGCCAAATATGATAATGAATCTGATAATTTTAATGAATATTTTATAAGTAGCGTAAGAGAGATTGTGGATAGCATACCCAATCCTGCGGAGCCTATTGTAATCGCAGATTCGGAGTACGGCCAAAATATTGAGATCTGGGACAAATTCGAGCCAGTTACTATTACTGAATTGAAAACTATAGTTAACAGTCTAGATAGCAAAAAAGAAGGAATGGATGGTCTATCTTCTCGGTTTTTTAAAGAAACTTTTAGTACTATTGGTATGCCTCTACTTAACGTTATTAATAGTTCACTTGAGGCTGGTGTTTTTCCTGAAACGTGGAAAACATCAAAAATTATTCCAATTCAGAAAGTAATTAATACAAAGTTGGCAACTGAATATAGGCCCATTAATGTGTTACCAATATTTGAAAAAATAATGGAACTTGTTGTACATAAGCAGCTTCAAGCATTTTTTGACCGAAATAAATTGTTGTTTGAAAATCAATCTGGTTTTAGAAAGGAATTTTCATGTGAAACTGCCTTGCAGTTAATATTGTCCAAATGGAAGGAGGATTTGGATAAAAATAAAGTAATATTGGCTGTTTTTTTAGATTTTAAGAGAGCCTTTGAAACGATCGATAGGAAGATTTTATTAAATAAACTTGAAGCGTATGGTGTGAAGGGCACTGTTTTAAAGTGGATTCAATGTTATCTTTATAATAGAAAACAATATGTTAAGTTCAAAGGGGTAAAATCCCAGAGTAAAATAAATGACTATGGAGTGCCTTAAGGATCTGTCCTGGGGCCTCTATTGTTTATTATATATATAAATGATTTACCAAAGTGTGTTAGGAATGTTGTGATGAATTTATTTGCTGATGACACTCTGATATCTGCTTCGGGATGTTCCTATGAAGAAGCATGTGCTATACTTAACGAAGCGTTGGCTCAAGTTAGTGACTGGTTAAAAAGAAATAAACTTAAACTTAATGTCACCAAAACTAAATGTATGTTACTAACATCATCAAAGGAAAAGAAAAATGCAATTGTTAACAGTACTCAGTGGGAGGATGTGTTAGTATGTATTGATGGTGAAAAACTAGTAGTTGTAGATGAGTTTAAGTACTTAGGGGTAATTATTGACGAACACCTGACTTTTACTCGCCATATTGATTTTATAAATAAAAAAGTCAATAAAAAGCTGGGTTTTTTGACGAGAATTTCGAAGGATCTCTCACTTTGGGTGAGAAATCTTATTTTTAAAACCATTATTATGCCACATATTACTTATTGTTCAACTGTATTGTGGGGTATTTTTAATAAGGACATGTATGTGCTTCAAAAGCTTCAAAATCGTGGCATGCGGATAGTGTTGCGGTGTAATAGAAGAACCCCCATTAAAGTGATGTTAGAAATGTTGAATTGGCAAAGTATTGAACAAAAAATAGCTATGAGTGTTCTGATATTTATTTACAAGATGGTACGAAGGAATGGGCCGGTTAATTTTATCAATGAGACGCACTCCCACGATACAAGAGGAAGTAGCATGCTAGTTGTGACACGTAAAAATAAGACAAAGTCACAAAAATCTTTATTTTATTCAGGTTTTATATTGTTTAATAAAATGTTGAAAAAAAATAAGATGACAAGAGATGATGTTTTAAGATACTCGCTGAATACTTTTAAAGGTGTGTGTGCCACCTTTGTTGACAATGAATTTGCATAATTTTATCTGTATATGTAATGTGTGTAATGGATGCCTATTGTCCAGGTTGTTAATAATTGTATATGATGTAATGTAGTAGCTAGTGCAGCTAAAATAAAGAACATTATTATTACAATGGTAAGAACTTAGCCCTAGTAAGAATAAATAGTAGAAATAGTAGATGGTAGGACCTAGAGAAGTAGAACCATTGGACTCGGCTGTGTCGTGAGCATCAGAATTCTTACATTGGGTCAATTTTAATAAGACAACCGTTTGCATTAAATATATATATTTTGTTTATTATTATTATTATTATTTTCAGTATGCTGGTTTCTTGTGGTCACTCAATGTACGTTGGACAGCACACAATAAATTGTTTTTCTCTCAGTTTTGAGCGACAAGCTTGTCTGGCACGACAGTACGACGAGAACAGCTGTTCAAGCCACTTTGGAACACAATTGTGTGATTAATGAATTCAATACGACTTGCAGTTGCAAAGGCCATTTTAACTAGTAGCTATTCATTTTACAAATGTTATGGCACTCAAAATAGGCTAGATGCATTCTGGATGGTATCAATTCATTAACTTCTACGATTTAGTAAGTTCGGTTTGGTAATCATGGTTTCAAACAACTTTACATTCCAAGTGCCATGCACTAGCTATGTTTGCTTATAGAGAATCTACGATTATCGGATAATTCGAGTTTAAAACGTTGTTGAAACCAGAGTCGATCGAGGGAGTTCTCCATCCCCCCAAGGGCAAACTTCTTTATCGACTCTGGTGAAACTAAACCGACCCTATGATGAAGATACTGTTATATTGTTAAATCAACAATGGCGCAGATAAGGAGGTTACTTAGCAGCAGCGTTATCTAGGGTACTTGTTAATTGATATGGCGTTTTCCCATGTAGGCCTACTGCACTGAGTGCGCATTAGTGCGTCCATTTCATTGTAGTGTAAAATTGTTGTTCTAATTTATTGTTTGAGGTGCACTCAGTGCGGTCCAGTGCAGCCATTGGAAAACGTCATTAGCTGTTAATGAGTCTTCATGAACAGCTGATGAAATAACGCGTGTTTTGAATATCTAATGTATTCGTCAACTGCACTTGGGTGGGGCCATCAACGCAGCTGTCAATTGTTTTCAGCGTTCAAGCGAAACATAGACGTACGCAAGCAACAATGCGGTGAATCTGGTCACAGCCTAATGGATAACTGAATCAAAGTTCTCTTGCCTCATTACGATGATTGTGTTACGCTAAGATGGCCACATTCACTGTTCTGTATTCATGTATCGGCCACTAAAAATAGACTAGAATTAGATGCATTCTGGTGGCAATTTAAAATAAACTACCGCGCTGGATTCTAAGAATATCAAGACTTGTTGTATTGTATCCACAAACCTCGGGATAGCGATTGATATCTCGATAACATGAGTCATGTTATGTTAATATTGTTGTATCCCCAAACCTCGGGATAGCGATTGATATCCCGAAATCAATACTCTTGTTGTGTTAATTGTTGTATCCCCAAACCCCGGGATAGCGATTGATATCCCGATAACATGAGTCATGTTATCCTTACAGTCAGAATCGCAGTGCCGGTCCCCAATCAACCAACTTCGATGTTCCGTTCTAGTACAAAAGCTCGGTATGGTAATTTGTTAACGATGGTTTCCACCAAAATCACATTCAAAATTGATGGCAGTCGCCATCTTTGTTCGTAGCGAATCTTCGATTACCGACTAATCAGATTTTAAAACAGTGAAACCGGCCCCATTAGGACGTGACCTGGACGGTTTGCCTGTCAATTGTTCATTGTTGTTTTATTGTTAAATCATCAGTGGCGCAGATAAAGAGGTTGCCTAGTAGAGCTATAGGCACCGTGTGAATTAGTACATACAGCGCTATATGTGGCCAAATTACGCAACTTATTGGTGAACATTGCATTCCGCGGTTGAAAATAGTGCCGGATATTATTTTGAAATATCTTGTGTTTTGTATTTTGTTTGTTTGTTTTGTTGTTGTTGTCTTTTTATTTTGTTTTGTTGTGTGTTTGTTTGTCATTGTCTTGTTTTGTTTGTGTTTGTTATGTGTTCTTTGAGGGTCTAAAACGTGTCCTGATTTAAATAGCGCCTTGCCTTTTAAGATGGACTAATGGGATTCATAATCTGCCAACATTTTTAAAAGCCGTATTTAATTAAACAGTTTTCAAAATTGTCCATTTTCGACGTGTAGGAAGAACGACGCTGCTTCATCAGAAAGTTGCGTGACATTGTCACTTTGAGTGCTTCATTCGTTTTCACTATAGAGTCCCTCCTCAGTGGCCCCCTTAGTGGCCAATCTCGGTGCCTATATCTATATGTGTTATAGTTTGAGTCTCCAATAGGGTTTCCAGTGTATTCACATCATACTTGTGGCGGCCATGAGCCAAAACGATATTGTTTGTACAGTTGAGCACATTGTACTGTTCTTAATCTCAAACATTGGTTTACTTTCCACGCAACATAAAGAACATTTCTTGTCTTGTCCACTCTGTTAGTTGTGGTTTACACTTTACAATGAGTCAATGACACATCTAATGTAATCATGTTTACAGTGGCGTAAAGAAAACCCCCGAGAGGGGCCCAATTCGCCAGTCGTATAGATCTTGTTTTTTCGTCATCAAATTTAAAATGTCAACATTGGACCCGTTCTCCTCCGGAGCCATACAGGGGAGGACGTTGGAGGAATGGGACAAGTTGAGGACTATATATTTAAAAAAGATGGGTGGAAGGGGTCAGGGGATTCCTGTATTCTCTCGTCTTACGATCGAAACTATATTGAGTCATGAATATATTGAATCTTCTTATTCTCTAGGCCAAATACTACCACGGGCCCCCGGACGGGGGAAAACGATTATATTATATCTTGTATCACTGTCAGATTCTGAACGTGTTTAGAGGAGTGTAAAACGTCATATATGAAGAAAAAAATTCGCCTTCGGCGAATTGACCTCCGCCGGCTGGGACTTTCGCCCGACCCCCTACTGGCCCTACATGCTTAGGATGTTCAATCCCCCCCTCCGCCATTGTGACTTCCTCGATACGCCACTGGCCTTCGGGCCTTATGCTATTTCTTACTATTCTGGTCACAGTAACAATTCATACCGAAAAGTCATTTTCAGATTTTAAAATTAAAAAGAAAATCTATTTGAGGAGCAGCACTGCAGCATGTCTCAAGACAGTCTTAAAGCTCTCTTAGTATACTCAGCATAGAGTGTGAACTGTGAACTGTGAACAAGGATGCCATAATTGACCGTTTGGCTCTCCAGCCGCAAGAATGCTCGTCGCCGAGACCGCTCTTGGGATTTTATTGCAAAGATGACTGTAAGTGGGGGTATAAACATAAACTTTTATATATGTATGTATGTAATAAACTTTTACTCAAATAAAAGTTTATTGCGTTATGTAATCGATTTGATTCTTAATAACCTCACATAGGGGGTCCGAAACGATTCTTGGGCCCCCCAATCGCCCGGGCAATTTGCGTTACGCCACTGTATTTCTGTCAAATTTCTTGAGGAAAGGAACATACATGTTAACATATACGGTACCGAATACTGATACTTAAAATATTATCTAAAAAGATCTCTCCTCCCCCTTTTTGAATTTGTGGACACGTCACCATTCACCAGTTCTTATATTATGATAGGTACCTGGTGCATACAGTCATGCACAATCTACCTTGACAAAATACCAGAAAAACGATTCGAAACGACTTACAAATTGTAAAATCGCTTTCGCGGGCTAAGCCCCTGATCACCCACAAAAAAAACTACAACAACAACGACAACAACAACCAGTTTGCCTTCCCTCATTTATAAGGTCTCTCCACAGCAACTTGGGGGCTGGGGACGTCACTGATGAGTGAAGCTTGGCCAACCAAATCTGAGTAGGCCTATTGGTGTAAGCCGCCCGCTGATTGGCTCCGACGCCCATCTGTGACGTCTTCAGCCCCAAAGATGCTGTGGAGCGACTTTAGTACATCCCGGCAGCCCCTTTCAGTGCCACTCCAACCCCACATGAATGGCTAAGCCTATAAGCAACAGGGTGGATTCATAGCCTATAATGGGCGTGGTGGCCATAGGGTACCAAAATGGCATGTGATTCAGATTCAGATTCACTTTATTGTATTTTCAAGTTTACACTGCAGAACGTATAAGTATAATAATTTAAATGCAGAACGTATATGTTTTTAGTGAAATTAATATAGATTATACAAAATACGTACTGTGTAAACTTGTTTTGTTGCTGTCATAAGCAGAAGCTTGAGAGATCGGCAACAAAAACGGCAACAAAAAGATTAATTGGTAGTATTGTATAACAATGTTCCAGATGCCATTTGAGTGGTTCAACTGATCTCTAAGTGTGGTTTGCTATTACTGAAAAGCAACGTTAAGAAACTCTTGTCTCGATCGGCCTCTCGTTTGTGGTTTACAATGAATATCACAAAATCATTTTCGTAACTTTGTTGGGGGATATACGTGTTAAAACTCTAACAGACGCGTAACAATGGGGGGGCAATTGACCCCCCCCCCCCCCCCCCACTGAGGGGCGCCGAGTATGTGGGTGCTCAGGGGCTGAAGCACCCCTGGCAAAACCACTAGGTTTACATCTAACAAAGTTGTGAGCTATCTACATTTACAAAAACGTTCGACGATTGTTTTTGATTTACAATTTAAATCACAATCACATTGCATAACACAATTTATTTCCATTTTAAAATAAAATAGTAATTATAATGAAGGTACAGTAGCGGTACAGTAGCGGATACGGGGGGGGGGGGGGTCGCCTCATCGCCCCCCATGATTGTCTGACCAAAGGTCTAAAATCATTTAATCGTGCACGGTACATCTATGGTGGTGACTTGAACTCTATGCACCCCCCTCCCCCCCAACCCCATTCAACTTTAAAATGGTTCCAGTTTAGTAATAATTATTTATCAACTCATAAAAATCCTTCTGGATGAATAATGAATCAATCTAAATTCTAAAGTCATTTCCGGGCACTTGGGGAGAGAATTTTGTCAAATTTTTTTTCGTCCACCTGCATGCCGGGGCTTTGCCTCAGACCCCGTTCTTTTTCAACGATTACCACAACAAGTATCCAACTAGCCGGAAAAAGACCCCTAGCTCCTATCACTAGTAAGATTAAATTCTGGGCTCCCACTGCTGCAAAAAGCCAAATCGTAATAACTTCCTGATTCAATTTTGTGTTTATACTTTATAGTATTAATGAATATATTTTATGCCAATCGACCATTTGTCTTTTCGAACGATTTTTCACAAAACTATACACCTTCAATCCACATCGAGGCTTGAAGATGGCCCAAATTTCGAGTTGATCGGACTTTCCGTTCGACCGCTATCGACAGACATAAAAAAAAAACAAAAAAAAAACACATACACAGAAGTAAGTGTCATTAAGGTCTAATGGAGACGCTCGCTTAGCTCGGTTAGAAAGTGATTAATGATGTCGTTTCGTAGGAACTAAAAAACCGGATTAAAAAGTATAGAATATTGTTATGGTTACGGTTGTTGTTTTGGGAATTGAAATTAATTAAAGAATCTGTAAATTAATTAGGTTACAATGTTATCATTTTTAAAACCAGTTCTAATTAAATCACATCTAGGTTACTGATCACGTTTTCAATAGTATGTACAGCGTTTCGATAATAATATTATTGGTACTATTCCTCCGCCGTAACATACCACATGGGATTCAAACCCAGTCTACGGGTTCGAGTCCGGGTCACCGTGTGCTACTACGAACATATGCATCCTCTAGGAGAGAGTTCGTCTTATTGGAGACATCTCGCAATAACTTACAAGAAGAAATGATGTATTATCTTTAAAACGTGACTGACCTTAAATACTTCGGTGTCACCGTATTGTGTGTTAAATACCAGCAGTGGTTCTTACATAGTTGACAAAGGAAAGACTAAAGAGAGAGTGTTCACACATATGACAATACAATGGCTTCGGTAAAACAACGTATGTAAATGAGTGGGTGGGTCACCCACGTCTTACATAACAGTTCTATAATAATACGTGTTTGCTTTTTCTAAGATACACGTGAAATAAACTGGCAAGGACTTTGTTATATTTTCTTTTTGTATGAACGATTCATGGCGGAGGTTACGTTAACCCCAAAACTATAGATCGTCGCAATTTCGTTTCCACAATGTTAATGTGTTATTCGGCAGGAAGAACCGAAACCAAAACCAAATTAGTTTAAAATGTCGAAACTAATTAAAAACATACATAACAAAGTGAAACACCGGTAATTAAGTGTGGTATCAATATTTGGAATTTGAAATCTTCAATATCAATTGTTTACTTCACGGTTGCACAAGATTAGAATACAATGTTTGTTTTAGCGGTGACACCAATATGACGGACCCACGGGGTTCACTGAGCCCCCGGGGGGCAGGAGATTGGGGGGTATAGCTTCCTTCGACAATATTATACGTACGTTGAAAACTATATTCGACCTTTATTTTACTAAGAATGATGTTAGATTAACATCAACACTGATTGTTAGACTTAATTTCGTATAATTAGTAAAGTTGTAGATGCGAGTAGAATTCCCCCCCCCCCCCCCCCCCACCCCCTCTTTTCTTCGTTTATAATACTTTCTAAGTTCAAACGCTCATTGTGAAATAAGTATTTTTACCAGTAGAGTGCATCGAGGGTAGCCCTACGCCCACTTACAAGATTATGGAAGCGATGGAAAACAATAAGTGGCATTATGTATAAAGATATTATTACCTGTGTTTTTAACACTCTTTTACCTGTTTTAAACTTCATTGTGCTCATTGTCTCTTTCACCGGCATTTTTTTGTACTTTGTTTGTTTTTGTTATTGTACTCATTTTACGTAGTATTGACAAACACATGTGTAATATGTGTTCTTTGTGCTTGTTTCTGTGTTACAATTGTTATGTTTTTTATTTCACGCCAAATGGCAGAATACGCTGTATGTGAAATATTGAATAAATAAATAAATAAATAAATAAATGACCCCCCGTACAATTAGTATATTTAGTTAGTTTTTAGTAATCTTTTTTTTATTTTCAATTTTTATAGTTCTCTAGTTTTTTAGTTCTAATTAAGTAGTTTTTTAGTTTGTGTTATAGTTTTATATGTTCTTTATTTCTACAGTAATGATATTTGATTTGAGTAGTGTTATTATTTGTTAAAACACACACACACACAATTTTAAATCGGTACCAACGTCACTTATTTTAAAAAACGGTTAATTTTCGAAGTAACACGTTCCTACTCCTTTCACAATTCACCGTTTTTTTAATCTGAGTGACCTCGGTAACGTTTTATAATTGTGTGTGTGTGTTTTAACATTTATTCCGGGTCAATAAGTTTCTGCGTGTGACACAGGGCTATTATTGTGTATAGGTTCATTGTAAACCAAATTTAAGAATAGAATAGAATATACATTAACTAGATAATTAACGGGGCGTATTGTAGAATATCGAAATATTTCCGCTAGATCAACATACTTATTTTCTTTACAGTTTTATCAGTTAAATTAACAAATTAAAAAAAATATTGCCTTTCCATCCCTCTGAAGGGCCATAGCGTCACCCCACTCATGCAACGCGATGTAATGTAATAAACCTCACCTTCTTAGGGTCCTCCGCATCCACAGCTACCAAACTATTTCCGTTGCACTCAATGATCGCCGGAACCATCTCCAGAACCATTGCACAAAAACTGGACGACCGCGGAGGTCGAGTGTTTTAGGAGAAATTAGTATAGTGACACCCTTTCGAGTCAGGCCGGCCTAACTTGAGCCGGTCAGACCTCAGGGCGGGCAATTATTTCCGGCATCATCCGCCAGTGGTCTACTTTCTAATTATTAAACTCACGTCCTATCCTGTCCACTCGACTTGACAAAAAGATGGCACTAGACCGTGGAATAAGGAGCACACGTAGACAATACGGTACTGTCAGTCACTGTACAGCGCAAGCACGCTATGTGTATAGTGCGCACTCGTAGACAATACGGTACTGTCAGTCACTGTACAGCGCACGCACGAAACACTTGTTGCAACACAGTCTCAGGATCGGAGCCCGGGTCAGGTTATTGCATGGGAGAAGACGACTCTGTTGTTGTTTGTTGCGAAGCTAGAAAAAAAATATTCAAATGACCATTTGACTCACGCTCGGTTTGGTTTCAGATTTGTTGCCTACAGCTGTATGTAAGGATAAGCCTTAAATATAATATTTTGTGGAGAGTCCACAAATATGTAACACGAATTCCTGCTATTTATTTATTTATTTTTGTTTTCGGTATATGAACTCAAATATTAAGTCGTGACAGATAACTCAAACAAAAAAGAAAATAAATAAATAAAAATGGAAAAAATGAAAATTGAAAAAATTACTTTTTTTGAACCAAAATATTATTTTTTTGAGATTGCGTATTTACTATTTACAAAACAAAGAATGAAAGAAAGCTTGTTTACACGTAAACTGTCATATCAGTAAAAGTAATCAATGCAAATGTAAACCAAATCATAATTGATGATTAATTATTATAAACGAGTGCAAAATTAATATACCAATCATGGAAAAATTAACAAAATGCAAAACAAAATATATATGAATATAAATATAATTCGATTAAAATGAGCTATGTCGAATGTTAGCCTACTTACGCGCGTCGGTCGTGTAGTCTGACGGAGAGCGCATGAACTGTATCCTTGGCCTGCCGAGCACTGACTGGATTGGGACTAGGACATATACACACCCGCTCATCCGACCATGCTGTAGCTGTAGCGTAACGGATCTAGGCACCCGGAAGGCACGAGAACGACGCTACGTGCAGCCTTATGGTGTTCCGAAAAGATGCAGTCAGTGCATGACGCACCATTACTGGGGGCATCCGACACAGAGGACGAAGTCACATCTTTATTAAAAACTTTTGTTATTCAGAAAATGCGAAACCGTTCATTTTTAAAGACTTACCGATATAAAACGTACATGTACCGATATGAAATCAATTCAATAGAAAAATTCTTACATTATTTTCTCTACACGCTCGGGGTATCTTATTTGTATATGCTTTTATTCGTCAGTATCTCCGTTATCAAATTTTGAAATCGATTTTTGACCTACTTCTATCGTATCAATTTTCTTCCAATTTTGCATACGAGTCTATTTCCGATGAAAATACATTTTGTATTAGAATTCTTATGCATTTTGGAAAAGTGTTTTGCGGCTGGGTCTCGTAATTTCGGTGTTGACAAATTGATTACAGCAATTTTTGTCAATACTGAAAATAATACATTTCCCATTAGAATTTTCCAGGGAAAGCGTTTTGGGGTCCAATAGATAGTCTATCGTCTTTTTGCATAACAAACTTCACCAGAAGTAATATTATAAACGATTTTGTCTAAAATTTCCTCCAAACAACAACAAAGAAAACTTGTACTACCTACAACACATAGAAATTGATGACGAAGTGAAAAGTTGTACAAGCTTAGGCCTACAATATATCATAACGAGACTCAATTTAAATAATATACACAATACACATTGTTACAATACAATTTTATATTAATCGTGATTTCGGTGTTAACAAATGTATTTACAATATGTGTAAAGTTTATTAAAGGAATATATATATATATATTTGTTTTGATGATTTTCTTTTATTTAACAATGCAATAAAAAGCATAAAATAACGTTTTCAATTTTCCAGGACATTCTTGGTTATATGAGACTAAAAATAAGATCGTGGGGCGTTTGTAAACGCATAATTCTACAATGCATTAAGATCCCTATAATGTGCTCATTCAAAATCCCTATAATGTGCACTCCACCAAAAATGTATGAGACTGATTATTCTTCTCATTAAAAAAATCTACTATTCTGTGTTCATACAGTTGTACGAATTCAATCCTAACACCTGCGTTCACACCTAGAGGTTCTCATTGTAAGGAAGTAAAGGTGAATAACCAACATTTCAAAAGTGTTTCTATATACGGTGATTCGTATCGTTTCCCGCTTAATATATTATCTGCTCAATCAGTGCCATAAAGCAATCCGACCCTATATCCTAGCTGAGGTTTATGGAAGGGAAATATTGCCCAATAACACAACTTACAACACACATAATCATGTAATAGGTCTTCAAATTTATAAAGAGGAAAATAAATCTAAGCACGGTTTATGGAAGGGAAATGTTGCCCAATAACACAACTTACAACTTGTACAACAAAATCCCTATAATGTGCACTCCAAGATGGCGGAAGACGCATACTATCCGCCAAGTCGTTCCGTGATTTTCCGCAATAGTTTGTTTAATTCAGACAATTTGGTGGATAAAAGTGGAAATTATAGTAGGGAACGACCTAATAGTGAGGTGGTAGTGAAAAACAAAGGTCGGATTGGCTCAGTTGCGGCGGTGACAAAGGTGGACAGTGCGACGACCAATGTAGGCCTAGGCCGTGGCATGGTCGGCGGCCAAGGGAACCTAGCTGAGAATGGAAGAAAGAAAACATACACTGAAGCGCTTCTAAATACTCAGTACGGTATCAATGCTCCTTCCACGGACAAAAGTACTTTGTTGCAGTATCTCAGGGGCTCTCATAACTTACAAAGTGTCGGAACTCATAACGCTAACAACATGAACTTAGCAGCAAGCTATCGCGCCACAAACAACGAGAACATAGCAGCGAGTTATGGTGTGCCTAGCAGTCAACCATTGGCTTCAAGTACTGGAAACCAATCCGCTAGGCCTACAAAGTACACAACAAATAACCACCTTCGAGAAACGGTGAAAACTGAGCTGCTACAAATGGCCCTGCAGATGTTAAATATGACAAGAGACATGAATAAGGTATGTGAGGAACTAGCTCAGGTACGAGCCTTAGTCACAGAACTACATGTAAGCCACTTCCGCGGGCCTACAGGCCTGTTCTCAAAGCCCAGCAATGAACACACCCTGATAGACCAAACTCCTAGGCTAGGCCTATCTTGCGAAATGATTAGACCTAGTACGACCAGTCTCAAGACCATAGGCCTAGGCCTAGATTCAGGAGGAATTCAGTCCCCCCAACAGGCTAGGCCAGGGCCCTCAAGCCTGCCTCAATGTCCAAACCAGCATAGGACTACTGTCAGGCCTGTGCCTAAGCATGACTTGCGGCCAACAGTGAAGACAAGGTCAGGCACAGGCAACCTTGAGTCTAGGACAGACCCGGGCCTAAGCCCAGTAGTAGGCCTAGGACCTGATAGGACGAAGAATAAGGTATGCCCAGCGGAATCCTCAATAACCTCAAAATTAGAGGCTGGTAGGCCCAGTTTATCCGCGTCAACACCTTGGTCAAGCAAGCAACAGTCGAGTCTACGGCCCAAGTCATTCTCGCACCCAAATAGATTCGATCTACTTGCCGACCATGAAGATGACAACTTCCCTAATCTCCAGAATAGTTCTATCACGGCCAACAAATATCGCACCACCTGGAACCATAGGCCTATGCCTACGCCTACCACGGCCAGCAACAGTAAAATGGATGCAGGGAAAACACACTGTATCGGCACAAATGAAGAAACACAAAGCATGAAAAAGGCCACAACTGTTGTCCTAAGTGATTCAATGTTAAAAGGTTGCCAGTATCTAGGCCTAAAAGACCCGCTAAAATTTCAACTAAAAGTATACCCAGGAAGCCAACCTCACCAGATCAGAAAAATAGTAGAAGAAGAAAAAAACACTCCCGCAGACCACAATAGAGAAGTAAATACCATAATCATCCACAATGGTACAAACTCGGTTAAATCCATGGACTGCATGGAAATTATGGACAACATATATCAACTTATATACTGCTGCAAAAAAACATACCCAAATTCAGTTATTGCATATACCAGCATAATATACAGAAAAGATGTGCCAAATCCTATAATTGACAAAATCAACTCCACTATCAGCTGGGTGTGTAGCACTCTAGACGCAATCTACGTTGACACCAACAAGTGGATCTCACCGGCTGATATCTCCAAAGGCGGCCTCCATCCAAACCGAACAGGACAACAAAAATTACTGGCCATGTTAGACGAACTATCCGACATTCTATCATGGCGGCCGTACAAAAACCACCCGCACCGACGGTCAGAAAATGCTAGGCCCATATGGCAAAAGTCTCCTAAACTGCTCTCCTCCTCTGAGCCTACACGAGCCAAGAATCAAACCATGCAGGGCATGAAGAGCGCCGCGTCATCTGAGAAGCAAACCGAATCATGCGAGAAGAGCGCCTCGCCAGCAGAAAATCAAACCAGGCCAGGCGTGAAGAGTGCCACGCTATTCGAGAATCCAACTGTGCTAAGTGATATGAGTGCTGTGTCAGCTGAGATCCCCCAACTAGAACCCGTGCCGAGGGACCGGACCGACCCCATAATGCCAGTCAGCGATACGGAAGTGGCGACTGCAAACAAAGATGTGACCACGCAGCCCGTGACGGGGGACCGGACCGAGCCCGAAATGCCAGCCAGGGTTGCCGAAGGGGCGGCTGCCAACGAGGATGTCGTGACCACGCAGACCGTGACGGGGGACCGGACCGAGCCCGAAATGCCAGCCAGGGTTGCCGAAGTGGCGGCTGCCAACGAGGTTGTCGTGACCACGCAGACCGTGACGGGGGACCGGACCGAGCCCGAAATGCCAGCCAGGGTTGCCGAAGTGGCGGCTGCCAACGAGGTTGTCGTGACCACGCAGACCGTGACGGGGGACCGGACCGAGCCCGAAATGCCAGCCAGGGTTGCCGAAGTGGCGGCTGCCAACGAGGATGTCGTGACCCCGCAGACCGTGACGGGGGACCGGATCGAGCCCGAAATGCCAGCCAGGGTTGCCAAAGTGGCGGCTGCCAACGAGGTTGTCGTGACCACGCAGACCGTGACGGAGGACCGGACCGAGCCCGAAATGCCTGCCAGGGTTGCCGAAGTGGCGGCTGCCAACGAGGATGTCGTGACCCCGCTGCCCGTGACGGTGGACCGGATCGAGCCCACAATGCAGGACAGGGATACTGAAGTGGCGGCTGCAAATCCAGAAGTGGTGGCGTCAATTTCAGACCGAGCTGTCGGGGGCCTTCAATCCCAACCTAATCTGATTGAGGTAAAGAGGATGCAACCAACCCGGAAATCAAAAACGAACCATAAAATTATAAACTTGAACTCAAATCCACACCAAACAAATTTTCATCTAACCAACCTAGGGAGAGAATTAACATGAAAGGCACCAAACAAACACAAACCAATAGCACAAACCAAACCCAATTGAAAAACACAAATCCACTTTCTGGTTCCATTACGTGCCTTCACCAAAATGTTCAGAGTATGAGGAATAAGATAGAAGAAATTGAGTTGATTTTGTTTAAGCACTCAGTTGACATATTTTGTGCCAGTGAGCACTGGCTCAACACAGATGAAATTGCCCATTACAAACTAGAGGGGTTCACCTTGGCCAATAGCTTCTGCAGAACTTCTTTGTCCCATGGGGGAACTGCTATTTACCTCAAAGATGGAAGTCTTTGCTCAGACTTCAAGCCTAGACTTGATCTTCAGAGATTTTCTGCAGACAAACATGCAGAGTTTACTGTAGTTGAGCTTAAAGCCCTCAAAATTATTATAATAGCTGCCTATAGAACACCATGTAGTGATATAGTTATTTTTCTAAATTCGCTAGACGAAATTCTTCAGCGTACTGCTAAAGAGCATAAGAGTGTAATTATTGCAGGTGACTTTAATGTAGACTTTGGTACACAATCGGCTAATAATACGTTTCTAACTGACCTTCTATTGTCATATAATTGTGTACCTACTATTGTTGAGCCCACGCGAATAACTGAAGTGAGTAGGTCCTGCATAGATAACATCTGCACTAATGTTCATGCAAACTATAGCTCACAGGTTATACCAACTATGCTCTCTGACCATGAAGGCCAAATTTTAAAGCTGTCACTAATGGATCAGGTAGTACCAGTTGAACCTGAGTACAAATACAAACGAATCTTTTCCGCCCATAATACAAATATTCTCTCTGACCTGTTGCGCTGCGAAACATGGACCCAGACTCTGGAGCAAGATACGCCTAACGACAAATATAATGTTTTTATTGAAACCTTAATGGGACACTTTGATGCTGCATTTCCCTTAGTGAAGCTGCGAGATAAACCTAGGACTAAAAGACCAGCATGGTTTACTGCAGGCATCCTAAAATCACATAACAGGTTAAGATTTCTTACAAGCATAAGCCGGTCCAGTGCTTGCTCTAATGAATTTAAAAAATACATAAAATCATATAGGAAAGTATATAAACAGGTGATAAAGGCAGCCAAGCAGTTATCAGTTTCCAATTACATATCTTCATCTACGAATAGGAGCAAAGCTGTCTGGAATGTCATTAGATCACACACTGACCAAGACTCCAAAAAACACAAAATAAAACTCATAAAATATGGCGAGAAAATTTTAACCAATGTCACTGACATAGCCGAAGCCTTCAATAAATTCTTCATAAATATCCCTTCTGACTTACAAAAGAACAATAAAGGTTGTGGTGTCAAATCGCCGGACCCGTTATCAATCCTTAAAGATACTCTACCTTATAACACACATACAATGTTTCTGCTACCCACATCTAAAGAGGAAATCAAGTCTATTGTCAGTAATCTTACTCCTAAAACAACCTTAGACTATGATGAGCTATCTGTAAAATTAGTTAAGGCATGCATTGATTATCTTCTTGTTCCCCTAGAGGATATTTTCAATAGCTCGCTTACACTGGGTGTTTTTCCAGATCTGATGAAACAAGCGATAGTAATCCCAATATACAAAAAGAATGAGCATAAACTTTTAAACAACTACAGGCCTATCAGTGTCTTGCCAACCTTTTCTAAACTCTTAGAGAAAGTTGTAGCTGCACGCCTTGTAAACTTTTTGCAAAAGCATGAACTTCTTACTGAATTCCAGCATGGATTTGTGAAAAGCAAGTCCACTACTTCGGCAGCTGCTGTTATGCTCGACAAAGTATATAATTCCCTCGACCTTGGCTATGAAACGTTGGGTGCTTTCTTTGATTTAAGTAAAGCATTTGATTGTGTAAATCACAATATATTAAAGAGTAAGTTAGAGCACTATGGAATTAGGGGGACAGCGGGAGATTGGTTTACTTCATATCTGTCCTGTCGGAAGCAAAAGGTAGTAGTCAATAACAACAGGGACGTGCAATCTAGCTGGTTAACGAGCGATTGTGGAGTGCCACAAGGCTCTGTGTTGGGTCCTATCATGTTCTTGATTCTAATCAATGATCTACCAGCCTATTGTAATAGCATAATGCTTCCCGAGCACTGTCTGGCTGTTTTACATATGATCCTTTTTGCTGATGATACGAGTATTATCTTATCTTGTCCCCATCCAGGTCTAATAACAGCAATCACAAATAGAGTTATAAGAATTATATGCACCTGGTTTGAATCGAATGAACTTTATCTTAATTGAAGCAAAACACAAATTCTAAATTTTAGACTTAAAGGCAAGCAGGGGAATGCCGAACTCCCACAAGATCAATCCGTATTCCTGGTAAACAATAAGCAGGTGGATCCGGTGGAACAGGGTCAATTCTTAGGTTTGACGGTTGACTGTCAATTAACTTGGCATCCCTATGTCGATGGTATTTGCAAACGACTAAATTCTAGTCTGTACGCTCTTCGAGTCCTGGCAACCCTGGCCAACCCAGGTGTCCTAAGGACTGCATATTTTTCAAACTTCCACTCAATTATGACTTATGGTCTTCTTTCATGGGGCTCAGCTTCTAATGCTGCCCTGCAACGTGTATTACTTCTTCAAAAAAGGGCAATAAGGATACTCTGCAAGAGCAATAGTCGGGAGAGCTGTAGGGCCAAATTTAAGGAGTTAAAGATTTTGACCGTTACCAATGCTTACATATATAGTGCTGTCAGCTTCGTCAAGGACAACCCTGGAATCTTTCGAAATAGTCCACACCACAGTCACAACACTCGACACAAGGGAAGGTTAAACTACCCTGTGCACAATACCAAGCATTTTGAGCATCACATATACTACATGGGTAGGAAACTATTTAACAAATTACCAGAACGTTTTCATGTAAATACCAAAACAATATTCAAATATAAAGTCAAGCAGTTCCTCCTAGACAACCCATACTATAGTATCAAAGAATTCCTAACCCTTCCAGACCATTAAAAAGATGAGATCATATTATATCTGTAAATTCATCCGCAGGAAGTTAAATCCAATAGAGAAATGTAAACTGTAGCCCTATATATATATACATATGTATTGTGTGATCTGTTGTTCTGTGTTCTGTTTAATGCATATCGTTTTTGGATGTATAAATTATCTATGAAGTGTATACATGTATGTTGTGTTTTTATAATTTTATATGTAAACTGTATGTAAACGGGTTTATTCTTAAGTTCCTGACAATGCCCATGTTGTTACAATGTAATCTATGGCTGCAAATAAATACAATACAATACAATAACCATGTAATAAGGAAAATAAATCCAAGCAATGCTACCTCTTCCCTCACATATAAGGCAGAACGAATTAACTCAAAGATATAATTTTGAGATGAAACAGAAATCAACCATAGTAGAAACTATTGATTTACCAAACTCTCAGATTATAGTTAGAATAATTAATTTATCAAACCGATCAAAATCATTGCTGGAACATGGTTCAACCACCAGTTGATTATTTTGCTAAAACCGTTATGCCTATAATGAAAAATAGATAAAAATGACATTGAAAACCGCGTGAAGTTATTGCGTTTTACTGTGGCTCGCAACAATTTTATTTTACAACTGTCACAACAATAATTGTATTATAGGCATAGGCGTGCGCAGCGTCTAGCATTAGACCCGGCACAAAGTGGCGCGGTACAGCCCCAGCCACCGGAGGCAATATATTTTTCGGTTGATGCACTAACTTTTATTGCCTAAAACGTGATTTTAAGACGCGACGCTTTCCGCTGCCATAGGATCTTGTGGCCCCTATATAGAGCTATGTTTCGTTTCATTTAAATAAATATGAAATTATTTGCGCAGCCCCGGGTGAAGTGCGCCTTTGCGTAAAAACGCGCTACTAACAGTACATTTTAATTTAAAGACTAATTTATAGTTAAGTTTAACGTTAAACTGCTCTCGGCCCACTTTCAGTCAGAATTTCTCACCAGAGTGCAGCATAGAACAACCCGGTTTTAAAATAGTAAACAAGCGCGGATAGCAACGGGAACGAGCGTGATGACAGGCATGCGTGCGCAGGGGTGGGCAAGGGGGGGCAGCGCCCCCCCCCCCCCCCCCATTAGGATTGGTGAGCTTTTTTTTTCAAAAATATAATTTGGCCCAGGGTATACCGTATACGCCTGCCGATCGTAAAAGATGTGAAGAAGACCTATAGCACTTTCCTCATATTAAATATATTCCTCAAACTGTCACTGTTGCTCCAACTGCCTGGCCCGTTTGACCCGGGAAAGAATAGGTCCAGAATAGTGCCTGTAATGGGCGACAAAAATGCTGACGCCTGACATAATGGTTATAATCTTACCTGAAGTCCTAGATTGGAATGACGTTGGAATCAGCTGACCGGACTCAAAACCGCCAAGATTTTGGCTTTGGGACTGACCACTTCCATCACTTTGTTACAATGATATCACTGATATCCACAAATCTTTCAGTCAAAATTTCTCACCAGAGTGCAGCATAGAGCAGCCCGGTTTTAAAATAGTAAACAAACGTGGATTGCAACGGGAAGGAGCGTGATGACAGGTAGTTAAATTTACCTACCTGTACTCCTCCTAATACGCTTAAAAACACGTTTAAAAATGCATATCCTTAAAAAATCTCCTGCGGAGCTTTTTGTGGGGAGCATTCTCCCCACAACCATGCATTCTCCCCATTGGCGCCGCCGTGAAGTACTTTCATTGAGAATTTATTGTGCCCCCTCATTGATCAACCAACAAGGTTATAACGCCCAGTATTGGCCCTAATCATTATAGGGCTACATTATTCAGGTTTATCACAGCCTTAGCTCTCGACTTTTCAACCACTAGCTATGACATTGCCTGTGTGTTGCAAGAAGCACCTAATTTTGTTATTTTATTTGGCTCCGATTTTATACAGTCATATTTATTCAACAATATTATTTTAAGACAAATTCATCAATAAAAACAAACGCTAACATACCGTAACTATAACAACTACGGACGACCTACCCTTGTCAGGCACAGGGAACACATATTACTACTCTGAAAGATGTCGAGTAATATTGGGACTGGGATTAGGATTGGGATTGGGAACGCGTGTGCTTTTAGAGTAGTTCTATACTATAGGCTAGGGCCTTCATCCCATTCCCATGCCTCAAAAGCTGTAGCGGCTTAGCCACATAGACCCTAGATTACAAGTCACAGAAAGCTAGGCCTATACCTAGTTTGCATAACATATGATATCAATCCAACGTGATTAGTTGTAGGTACTTTTAGATACATTTTATGATCGTTCCTTGTTGACGTAAGACTGACAAAATTAATTACCTAGCTCCTAACTTCATACTGACAGTTGTGACACTTGCTTAACATAACCTCACTCTCGTCATAACAACATTGTCAACTTACCGGTAGGATGAAATCGTTCGTTGACATTTCAAAATCTTATTCTTATGCTTGCAAATGGTCTTGTACTTCGCACCGTGAAGTTTTCCATGTTATTGGCACTTAAAATAACTTTTTAAACTTGGTTACATTATGTACGTATATGATTTCCGCGTATAAAAGGCTACTGAATCGGATTCAGTACCTCCGAATCCGTTTCCGACGGTATTGGACACTAAAAATGTTACATTATCGCAATTGACCGAAATTGTTGTGAATTCCGACCGTATACGAAACGGATTCGGTTCGAATACGGTAGTAGAATACGGATCCTGGGCCGAATAGGCCTAAAGTCCAACTGCGCGTTGATTGCATCATTCGGACAAAAAGTGATTGCAATGCTATTATGTACAAGGTCTACTTGATCTCCGCCTAGCGGAGGCTCGTACAGTGATCTCGTGTTTAAGGCAAAAGAAACTCGATCGCCATCGATCGTAAAAGAGAACAATGCAATATAACGATACTAAAGATTGATGGTCGCATTCTTTAAAATTTTCATTCAAGGACTGAATGAAAAATAAAACCATTAAACGTAGGTAAAGAAAGGTAAAACATATACCTTAGTGTTTGGTCTAATATTATTAGGTAGGCCTATTTAAATTAAAATGCTGCGTACATGATAGGAGAGAGAAAATGCTATTGTACCGTAATTAATTAGGAGTTCATAAACGCGAACGTAAAGTAGCACAAAACCGATTTTCCACAAGTATACTTGCAATAGCAGGAACAAGTATTACGACAGCGAAGGTCATAAGGGTCTTATTGGATTGTTACAAGGCTGATGGGTTGGTCATAATACGTGCAATGCAACAAATTAGCTCTTGTCGCATTTGCAATATTATTACTATTTGAAGTTTTACGACGTACTCGACAGCTTATAGGCTGTGACTGTGACCTCTGCCGTAACAGATCCACAACACGTCATCGCGGGGGAAACTCATTGAGGAGTCGGCCTATAGGACGCGTAGGGGGGGGGGGGGGTCCTCTTTTGGTCGCGAAGAGGGCCGGCATAATAATTAAGTGAGAGAAGCGAGCGTCTCCACTTGACTCTTTTGGCACTTCGTTCTGTTTTTTTTTTTGTTTTTTTTTTTGTTGTTTTTTTATGTCTACCGATAGCGGTCGAACGAAAAGTCCGATCAACTTGAAATTTGGATCATCCACAAGCCTTGATGTGGATTGAAGGTGTATAGTTTTGAGGCAAAATCGTTCGAAAAGTTACAAAGTTACACCATAGTTACTGCAAAATATTTTTCCAAAACAAAATGGCGGCAAAATATGAGATAGCCAGATTTTGTTACAGATTTTTCCGGTCACAAATATGTTAATCTAATGGCGATCTGATAAGTAATGGCAAAGTTAGACGAAAGTTACTCGAAAATATTTTTCTAAAACGCAGTAACGGCAAAATATGAGGTGACTATCTTATAGTAAATTTTTGTCCGGTCACGAATATACTAATGTAATCGCGATCCGATACGTATTAGAGGCAGAAATTACATTTCTATTGCTGTCAATAAGTGTTAGTAACGGTGGCGGACCGTGTTGAAAACATGACCACGAAAATTCTTAGCAACGCACATTGCACTGCATACAACAATGTCGGAAAGTATAATAGCCATGGGAATAAGAACAATTTTTGCAATGCGCATTCTTGAATTGTTGTTAATTGTTGTTCGTATTAGCATTGCAAACTTTTCGCCAGAAAGTTCGTAGAATTGACGCGCTCGCTTATCAACGCGTCAAACAGAGCGTTTTCCTACTTTAAATTAAGACATCTCAAACACTAGGTATTACCCTACGTGGGTTTCTTTCAAAGTAATTTTGTTAATTCGTTCGTCTTTTTTTGTATCTTAATAAATTATATGTTAAAATTACTTAATTTAATTAAATAATGAAATGCTTGAAAGAATAACTATATTATGTAAACTAAAATAATAATAAAAAAAATTAGCATCAGAATAAGACAGATTGAGATTGAGGGAGGGAAGGCCTTTAACGAAGACTGTATGTCCCCACTTTGACCCTCAGGATCCCTCGATGTCTATGGGAGACCGTATGACATGCAGCGCTGTGAGCGTTCCCAGTGTATTAGTGTGACGTCACGTTTCCCGTGTCAACCAATGACGAACCGTATTTGTGACTCCAAACAATCATGACAGTTGACAATTGACAGATAGTTTTGTTTTTGCAAACATTGTAGCGAGGGTTATCCCTTCAGATATTTCGTTTTCTTTAACACGAAACCGTGAAAAAGAAGTTGATTAAATTGATAAGTCAAGTGTTGTAATGATACAATTACTTCTTTAAATAATAACTTCATTTCAGAAAGTTGTTTGGAGTCAGATTGCTCGTCCGCCATTTAATCTGACGTCATCACTAATACGGTCTTGTCGTGGAAATACAGATGGCTGTGGGACGGCTTAACTTTACTCGCGCGCGAGGAGTGCCATCAACCATATTGTACTACAAATGCTACAATGTTTCAGCTTCACTTGTTTTTTGGATTCTTCAGCTGATTTTTATTTTAATTACATAACATTAATAATTAAGTTTTGAGTGCTTACTGTAAATAATATATTAGGCATTTAAGATTTGGAGCACTTAACTGAAGCTGAGCTAGCAAACTGAACGTCATCGCTCACAGCGCAGCGTACTCTCTGTCATACGGTCTCTCATATTTTAAAGTGGACTTGTGAGAGTGAACGAAAAAGTTGATGTCGCATAACGAAATAAACATTTTCCGTGTACTGTAAGTAAACGATAGTGTAAACGGGGCAATTCCTTTGCTTGCTGACACCGCGGCTGCGGCCCGTGACGAAAGTGTTTTTTTTTTTTGGGGGGGGGGGGGGGGGGGGAGTTACCGGATAATTGTGGAACTCTGTAAGATAGATGAGAGTAACGAGGATATATTTGAAAGAGAAAACGGTGCAAAGAAGATTATAGTCCGGGAGCATGTGTAGAAAATTCTCCCCCCCCCCCCCCCCCCCCCCCCCGTGGGCGGTCACGTAATAATAACATGAATACGATGACGGATTTTTCCAATTATGAACTTATGGGAGACCGTATGACAGCAGCGCTGTTAGCGTTCCTGCCCACACACATTTCAGTATGCCCCTCCTTTGACGCTTGGAATAATTTCATGATATAGTGTATATAAAATGGCTTTTATTTGGGACTGCTTTTACACGCGTGTGAAGTGTGGTATAGACTGTGTTATTCCATCAACCACTCTACTATAGGTTTCACTTGTTTTTTTGGATTAACATAACACCAAAGATTACTAGTTTGTAATCTTTGATAACACTTACCAATAATTAAATTATAATAAAAACTACTGTAAATAATGTGTTAGGCATATAAGATTTGTAGCACTTAACCAAAGTTGACTAGATATAATAAGTAATTACTGAACGTCACCGCTTCTAGCGCACTCTATAGCCCATATGACACTACAATTGGAATCGTAGACTGGAGTCGCCGATTACAATCGGAGTCAACAATTCTCCAATCACGCTTGACCAGCAGCTAAAAATCCTAAAATCGTGCAACTAGGTAATAAATTTAAAAAAAATAAGTAACTAATAAAACAAGCCTTAATCACAAACAAATATATAATTAAAGTTATTGGCTCTTTGTTTCCATTAAAGTAGTTGTTGCTTGAGGTTATGTTGTGACAGTGCTCAATACGTATTTCACCGTTCTCGTTTCTGATTGGTTCACGTGACTCGAATCTACGATTCCCAATCTTATTTTAGTGCTCGGTCTATAAAAAGATTGCATTCGTAGACTAGCCCAACTGAGCTACTGCGCATGCGCCGCCAAATTATTTTAATTTTAGTGAATATATTATGGGACTGGTTTAGTTCCATCAGATACTACTTCTAGATAAATAATTTTCATAGTGTAACACCAGAGATCCCAGAGTTACACCATGAACATTATTCATCTAGAAGTAGTTTCTGATGGAACTAAAGCAGTCCCATCGTATCATCACTAAATCTGCCAACGCTTCCGTACTATTAGGCAGAAACCGATTAGTTTGGTACATATATATTCAGATCATGAAGGAATACTGAATAATATAATTGAAGTGCAAATGGAAAGGTTAAATAGCAGAGGTATTTACCAAGATTAAAATACATGCCAATTGTCAACAGCCAATGATATGCGTAACAAATTACAATGGACATGCTAACAGACAAGATGATATAATGGAGAGCTGCTGTTTTACAGTCATCCAAAGATGTAACAGGAAATAGAAAGATCGTTATGTAAATAGTAACTTGTATAGTCAAGTCACAATATCACATATTAAAAAATTGTGATTATCCGTACGAGTGAAGGTCACAGTTGAGAACGTCACACGCAAAGCAGGCGTTATTGGGGACTCCCCAGTTGACACAATATCCAACATGCGCAGGTGTAATTGCTTTTCCACGAAATGCATTGACTATCATGATAGAGTATTTTATCTCCCTGCTGAGTCTTTTCTCTCAAAGCTGATTCCCATTCTGCCAACAACCTTTTTATTCCAGGAAACGCCTGGGAAATAATTTAATCGGTCAGTATGATACTGGAGTATTAAACGGTGGCTTTTTAGAGCCGTCATAGGATCAAAGCACATAATAAATGGTATAAATGACGCCCACTGGGAATCAGTTCTTGTAACTGAGTGGGTAGCTATAAATTAAAATTCACTTTTTATTATTTATTCTCTGTTACTGCCAAAATTCTTTAAGATTATTATTAAAATATAAAAACATATTCTGTGCAGAAGCCCACTGTATCACTAGATATATATATATCACCCCCAATCCCCAGCATTACCCCCCTCCCCCCCCCCCCGGACTTACGAGCCGACATAGCATCGAAGCACATAATAAATTGTATAAATGTCGACCACTGGAAATCCGTTCTTGTAACTGAGTGGGTATGGCTATCAATCCAAACTTATTTTTCATTTATTTATTCTTTTACTGCCAACATTTTTTTAGGTTATTATTACAATAGAAACAACATATTCTGTGCAAGAGTCTATACTGTATCACTAGATATATATTTCACCCAAAACCCAGCATTATTTTGTCGTAAAGCTGCCGTGCCGCCCCCCCCCCCCCCCCGCTGTCAACTTTGCACTAAATCTGAAAAAATAGTTAGTGCTGGAGTGTGGCATCAACTGTCCATTAAAATATTATACTATCTCTCAAGTAATTGACGATCGAGTTATTACTTCAGTGTAAGGGGGGGGGGGGGGATGCCGGAGTGGCAGTTCAACTTGCTTTCCGCATCCCACTCCCCCCTTACCCACACAATTGTCAGTACTAAATCTGTGATAGATACTGGCATTTTGAGTACCCTAAATACGTGTCATAACGCTGTTATTTTAGGTCATACTAAGTAATAGCTTTTAATGGTTGTTGGGGGGGGGGGGGGGGGGAATCACTTCCGGCACCTACAATTCCAGAATGTTAGTATACATTCGCGATTAAATCTAGCAACACTGTCGAGGCCTCGT
>OX246737.1:96574871-96654871 GCA_945910005.1 Isoperla grammatica
TAGGCACTGGTGTTTGCAAAGAAATCTCTTTTGTCGTTCCTTGATTCCTCTCCTTTCATGTGAACATCATTTTTCCTCTTCCTATACCTTGACCTTCTCTCCTTCTCCTTCTCCTTCTCCTTCTCCTTCTCCTTCTCCTTCTCCTCCTCCTTCTCCTTCTCCTTCTCCTTCTCCTTCTCCTTCTCCTTCTCCTTCTCCTTCTCCTTCTCCTTCTCCTTCTCCTTCTCCTTCTCCTTCTCCTTCTCCTTCTCCTTCTCCTTCTCCTTCTCCTTCTCCTTCTCCTTCTCCTTCTCCTTCTCCTTCTCCTTCTCCTTCTCCTTCTCCTTCTCCTTCTCCTTCTCCTTCTCCTTCTCCTTCTCCTTCTCCTTCTCCTTCTCCTTCTCCTTCTCCTTCTCCTTCTCCTTCTCCTTCTCCTTCTCCTTCTCCTTCTCCTTCTCCTTCTCCTTCTCCTTCTCCTTCTCCTTCTCCTTCTCCTTCTCCTTCTCCTTCTCCTTCTCCTTCTCCTTCTCCTTCTCATTCTCATTCTCATTCTCATTCTCATTCTCCTTTTCCTTTTCCTTCTCCTTCTCCTTCTCCTTCTCCTTCTCCTTCTCCTTCTCCTTCTCCTTCTCCTTCTCCTTCTCCTTCTCCTTCTCCTTCTCCTTCTCCTTCTCCTTCTCCTTCTCCTTCTCCTTCTCCTTCTCCTTCTCCTTCTCCTTCTCCTTCTCCTTCTCCTTCTCCTTCTCCTTCTCCTTCTCCTTCTCCTTCTCCTTCTCCTTCTCCTTCTCCTTCTCCTTCTCCTTCTCCTTCTCCTTCTCCTTCTCCTTCTCCTTCTCCTTCTCCTTCTCCTTCTCCTTCTCCTTCTCCTTCTCCTTCTCCTTCTCCTTCTCCTTCTCCTTCTCCTTCTCCTTCTCCTTCTCCTTCTCCTTCTCCTTCTCCTTCTCCTTCTCCTTCTCCTTCTCCTTCTCCTTCTCCTTCTCCTTCTCCTTCTCCTTCTCCTTCTCCTTCTCCTTCTCCTTCTCCTTCTCCTTCTCCGTCTCCGTCTCCGTCTCCGTCTCCTTCTCCTTCTCCTTCTCCTTCTCCTTCTCCTTCTCCTTCTCCTTCTCCTTCTCCTTCTCCTTCTCCTTCTCCTTCTGCTTCTGCTTCTCCTTCTCCTTCTCCTTCTCCTTCTCCTTCTCCTTCTCCTTCTCCTTCTCCTTCTCCTTCTCCTTCTCCTTCTCCTTCTCCTTCTCCTTCTCCTTCTCCTTCTCCTTCTCCTTCTCCTTCTCCTTCTCCTTCTCCTTCTCCTTCTCCTTCTCCTTCTCCTTCTCCTTCTCCTTCTCCTTCTCCTTCTCCTTCTCCTTCTCCTTCTCCTCCTTCATCTTCTTCTTCTTTTTCATACTCCTCTTTGCGATCCAAACGTCCCCACAACCCATAAAACCACTATACACTCCCCCCCCCCCCCCCCCCCCCACCCACCCGAGACACAGTTTTGTAGACGGGATTAGAAATGCAATATATACTTCAAATACTTTTCGGATAGCGTTAAAAGTAACATAACTAGAGTTACCAAGGCGTTTAAAACCAGCATCAAAACTGATTTTGAAACCTTAGTAAAGGTATGCATTGTGAGCCAAATCGGCTTGATTCCAATCCAGTTGAGCATTTGAACTGAAGAAAACAAAGAAAAGTTATTTCAAGCGTACAACCATTCCAAGCGTTTTAATTCAAACCGGTCGGTTTATACAAAACTGTTTGTTCGGTCAAACAAAGTCGGTTAAAATTAACAACACCGTACTTGTACGCTTGAACTACTGCCATAGGCGCCGCGAGGGGGGGGGGGGGGGGGGGAGCGCAAGGGGGGCACTTGTCCCCCTGTATTTCAGAAATTTTAAAATTTAACTGGCTATCTATACGATACACGCTATGTGCCATTTCATATAAAAAATGCTTAGTAAAAAAAAAATAATAATGAAAAATAATTTAAATTCTATAGTGAATCAGTCCCTTCACGAATATGTTAATTTTAACGCGATCCGATAAGTTAAATCAAAGCACCACTGACTGACTCTTCCAAGCTAAGGCAATATGCATGACCACACCACCTTGCGGCCCAGCACCACTCGTCTCGTGCTCGGTAGCTTCCTACTTTATTAATATTTTTACAATTTCTTTCGTTTTTTTTTTGGACTTTTATTGTATTTAAATACGCATTTTATCACGGTCAGACGGAAAAGTTACCATTCATATCTCAAACGATATTGTTCCTACCTTCTACCTACGTTCGTTTAACGTTTATATTATTACTATTTCTTATATAGTTTGATAATCTTAGCCCATTTTATAACATTTGGTTGCGTATGTTACTTCTTATGACTAGTCAATCATCACCGCTAGTTACCATTTAAATCCCATAAACAATATTATTCCTACGTATTTATAATATTGCTGTTTCCTATGTTTTGTATTTATATATACACTATTATACATACACTTTTACCACAGACAACTAATTAACACAGTGTGGTTATATGTGCTCTAACTGAGTTATAACTGCCAAGACTTTATTGCTACTCAGTGTTGTTACCTTGGCGGACGGAACACTCTTACCACAGACAACTAATTAACACAGTGTGGTTATCTGTGCTCGTACTGAGTTATAACTCCCAAGACTTTATTGCTACTCAGTGTTGTTACCTTGGCGGACGGAACACTCTTACCACAGACAACTAATTAACACAGTGTGGTTATCTGTGCTCGTACCGAGTTATAACTACCAAGACTTTATTGCTACTCAGTGTTGTTACCTTGGCGGACGGAACACTCTTACCACAGACAACTAATTAACACAGTGTGGTTATCTGTGCTCGTACTGAGTTATAACTCCCAAGACTTTATTGCTACTCAGTGTTGTTACCTTGGCGGACGGAACACTCTTACCACAGACAACTAATTAACACAGTGTGGTTATCTGTGCTCGTACTGAGTTATAACTCCCAAGACTTTATTGCTACTCAGTGTTGTTACCTTGGCGGACGGAACACTCTTACCACAGACAACTAATTAACACAGTGTGGTTATCTGTGCTCGTACTGAGTTATAACTCCCAAGACTTTATTGCTACTCAGGGTTGTTACCTTGGCGGACGGAACACTCTTACCACAGACAACTAATTAACACAGTGTGGTTATCTGCGCTCGTACTGAGTTATAACTACCAAGACTTTATTGCTACTCAGTGTTGTTACCTTGGCGGACGGAACACTGTTACCACAGACAACTAATTAACACAGTGTGGTTATCTGTGCTCGTACTGAGTTATAACTCCCAAGACTTTATTGCTACTCAGTGTTGTTACCTTGGCGGACGGAACACTCTTACCACAGACAACTAATTAACACAGAGTGGTTATCTGTGCTCGTACTGAGTTATAACTCCCAAGACTTTATTGCTACTCAGTGTTGTTACCTTGGCGGACGGAACACTCTTACCACAGACAACTAATTAACACAGTGTGGTTATCTGTGCTCGTACTGAGTTATAACTCCCAAGACTTTATTGCTTCTCAGTGTTGTTACCTTGGCGGGCGGAACACTCTTACCACAGACAACTAATTAACACAGTGTGGTTATCTGTGCTCGTACTGAGTTATAACTCCCAAGACTTTATTGCTACTCAGTGTTGTTACCTTGGCGGACGGAACACTCTTACCACAGACAACTAATTAACACAGAGTGGTTATCTGTGCTCGTACTGACTTATAACTCCCAAGACTTTATTGCTAGTCAGTGTTGTTACCTTGGCGGACGGAACACTCTTACCACAGACAACTAATTAACACAGTGTGGTTATCTGTGCTCGTACTGACTTATAACTCCCAAGACTTTATTGCTACTCAGTGTTGTTACCTTGGCGGACGGAACACTCTTACCACAGACAACTTATTAACACAGAGTGGTTATCTGTGCTCGTACTGAGTTATAACTCCCAAGACTTTATTGCTACTCAGTGTTGTTACCTTGGCGGACGGAACACTCTTACCACAGACAACTAATTAACACAGAGTGGTTATCTGCGCTCGTACTGAGTTATAACTACCAAGACTTTATTGCTACTCAGTGTTGTTACCTTGGCGGACGGAACACTGTTACCACAGACAACTAATTAACACAGTGTGGTTATCTGTGCTCGTACTGAGTTATAACTCCCAAGACTTTATTGCTACTCAGTGTTGTTACCTTGGCGGACGGAACACTGTTACCACAGACAACTAATTAACACAGTGTGGTTATCTGTGCTCGTACTGAGTTATAACTACCAAGACTTTATTGCTACTCAGTGTTGTTACCTTGGCGGACGGAACACTGTTACCACAGACAACTAATTAACACAGTGTGGTTATCTGCGCTCGTACTGAGTTATAACTCCCAAGACTTTATTGCTACTCAGTGTTGTTACCTTGGTGGACGGAACACTCTTACCACAGACAACTAATTAACACAGTGTGGTTATCTGTGCTCGTACTGAGTTATAACTGCCAAGACTTTATTGCTACTCAGTGTTGTTACCTTGGCGGACGGAACACTCTTACCACAGACAACTAATTAACACAGAGTGGTTATCTGCGCTCGTACTGAGTTATAACTACCAAGACTTTATTGCTACTCAGTGTTGTTACCTTGGCGGACGGAACACTGTTACCACAGACAACTAATTAACACAGTGTGGTTATCTGTGCTCGTACTGAGTTATAACTGCCAAGACTTTATTGCTACTCAGTGTTGTTACCTTGGCGGACGGAACACTCTTACCACAGACAACTAATTAACACAGTGTGGTTATCTGTGCTCGTACTGAGTTATAACTGCCAAGACTTTATTGCTACTCAGTGTTGTTACCTTGGCGGACGGAACACTCTTACCACAGACAACTAATTAACACAGAGTGGTTATCTGCGCTCGTACTGAGTTATAACTACCAAGACTTTATTGCTACTCAGTGTTGTTACCTTGGCGGACGGAACACTGTTACCACAGACAACTAATTAACACAGTGTGGTTATCTGTGCTCTGAGTTATAACTCCCAAGACTTTATTGCTACTCAGTGTTGTTACCTTGGCGGACGGAACACTCTTACCACAGACAACTAATTAACACAGTGTGGTTATCTGTGCTCGTACTGAGTTATAACTCCCAAGACTTTATTGCTACTCAGTGTTGTTACCTTGGCGGACGGAACACTCTTACTACAGACAACTAATTGACACAGTGTGGTTATCTGTGCTCTAACTGAATTATAACTCCCAAGACTTTATTGCTACTCAGTGTTGTTACCTTGGTGGACGGAACACTCTTACCACAGACAACTAATTAACACAGTGTGGTTATCTGTGCTCTAACTGAATTATAACTCCCAAGACTTTATTGCTACTCAGTGTTGTTACCTTGGTGGACGGAACACTCTTACCACAGACAACTAATTAACACAGTGTGGTTATCTGTGCTCGTACTGAGTTATAACTGCCAAGACTTTATTGCTACTCAGTGTTGTTACCTTGGCGGACGGAACACTCTTACCACAGACAACTTTTTAACACAGGGTGGTTATCTGTGCTCGTACTGAGTTATAACTCCCAAGACTTTATTGCTACTCAGTGTTGTTACCTTGGCGGACGAAACACTCTTACCACAGACAACTAATTAACACAGTGCGGTTATCTGTGCTCGTACTGAGTTATAACTCCCAAGACTTTATTGCTACTCAGTGTTGTTACCTTGGCGGACGGAACACTCTTACCACAGACAACTAATTAACACTTCGTGTGGTTATCGGTGCTCTAACTGTTACTTGGCAAACGCGCGTGCTGCGCGTCCATATGTACGATTTTTTGTGTCGACAAGCTCTCAAAGCTTATAATAACAATTAAGAACAATACAAGAATGCGCATTGCAAACATTTTTCATATTTCCATAGCTATTATACTTCCTGATATTGTTAAATAATGTGCAAAGGGTGTTGCTAAGAGTTTTCGTTGTCATTAGTCATTTCGTCTAGTTTTTTCTTCGTGGTCCGCCACCTTTACTAACAATTGACAGCAATAGAAATGTATTTTCTGCCTCTTCTACGCATCATATCGCGTTTAAGTTAGTATATTCGTGACCGGACAAACATTTACTATAATATGCCACCTCACATTTGGCCGTTACTGTGTTTCAGAAAAATATTTTCGAGTACCGTTTGTGTAACTTTGCCCATAATTACTAAGATCGCCATAACATGAAAATATTCGTGACCGGAAAAATCTTTATAAAATTAGGTATATTTCACATTTTGCTGCCATTTTATTTCCGACAAATATTGTTTAGTATAAGTTGTGTAACTTTATAACTTTTCGAACGATTTTGTCACAAAACTCTACACCTTCAATCCACATTGAGGCTTGTGGATGTAGAGGAGGAATTTTAGGTTTTCACCCGGACAAAATTAGGAGAAAGCTGATTTTTTCAGGGTCGCTTACAAATTTTGTTTTATATAACATACTTCGGGTCCGCCAAAATCCGCCTTGTGCGTTAGCCGCCATCTTGGAAAATGTCGGCGATTACAGTATTCCATAAAATCACTTGTTGTGAGTGCTCTATGTAACATAAAATTACGTGAGTGGTGTCAAATGAAAGATAATATTATGATCAATAAAAATAATGAATGTAATTTTAGTTATTTATCATATTACAATAGAAGGAAGTAACTAAGTGATCCACCGCATAAGTGGATATTTGTATTTTGATGATTTGCGCTAAAAGTAATAACGTATTCATAACTTGTGTTCATACAAAACATAAAGCATATTTTGTCTAGAACACACATGCCAAGTCTTATTTACATTACTTTACAAATGTTTCAGATACGAGCTATTGTATATCTGCATGTGTCGTGGCCGCCATCGCCCCGGACAGAGCAAAACTCATTACCTTAGCCCATCGGTCAGTAAAAACACATTAAAAGAAACTTGGTTTTACATGATGACTAAAGAATGTAATTGAGCTTCACTTAGACCTAAGTCACATATGTGCTTAAGTCGCCATTTTGAAAAAATGGCGACTATTACAGTTTTGTCTTCAAACATGCTTTGCGAAGGCTACATATAACATAAAATAAGATGAAGAATCTTAATTGAAAGATATGATTGGGAACTTCTATAAACAGGGGAAAAATTGTAAGTAATTAGATGAGCGTAGCGAATGTATCAATCAATTCAAATGGTTCATTCTCTCCATGCGCGAATTGTGTTCGTCACACACCTGTCAAACGGTTCGACGGATTCGACCAAAATTTTAAACCAACACTCTTTTATACTCAAATTGACGATGTCACGATGAACAGAAAAATCCGTCAAGATGACAACCTACAAAAAATTAATTACCGAAAAAATTTAAGTTTTAATTTCTGTCAATTGAAACTTACGGACGGATTTAAAATGTTTTGGGTTCGAGGTAGAATGGCTCATTCTAAGTAGCCCATGGTAAGTCTAAAAAAGGAGACCTTGTTCCCCCCCCCTTCTCCTCTGTCCCACTTAAGATTCCTTCTTCTGCAATTTGCCCTTCTTCTGCTGGACTCTCCTTATGACGACCCCCATGATGATAAACAGTCAAATGCAATAGAGCAACTCTTGTCTGTTATACATCACCATCACTATTTGATGATAACGGTATGATAAGGAGAACGAAACATTTTGAACAGGCTATTGCATCAATCAACGGTTACTTGCACCCACGAAATGATATATGCCAAAAGTACCAACATAACAGTTGGGGGGGGTTGGGGGGGGGGGGGGTCCTTCTCCATCGCGTACATGGCCTCGACCACCTCACACGAAATTGTCCTTGGAGATTCGCTCATGCAGTGCATATGCGTAAGCTTACGTCAGCGGCCGCATTTCTGGGAATTGGCAGAATAAAGCCCGGCTTATTTAAAAGTTTTCCAATCGGTTAATGTTTCAAAATATAAACATTGTCAATGCAAAAACTGCTGCATGCACTCTAATAGTGGAGACAACATTAAACTTGGCAGACAGTGGTCCCCCAGTTGCAGAAGTAGGTAATGATACAGATTACTAGTTATCTTAATTGGTCAAAATTCTCAAGACGTTGTCATTTTTAATGGTATCGCCAGGATCTGCCAACACAGTCAATAAAGGAAATAATATTTCTCGGTTTCAGAGCAAGCTAGCAGAAATTGAAAAATTGCAAAGGGTTGTTTATGTACTGACTGATGTGAGTGACGCGACTAGTGCTTGTTTTAAAGAAGGAAATAAAACGGGTCTTAATAATCATCATTAACAATCGTGAACTTCCCCATCCTCTCACGATGACTAAAGACAATCCACAACAAGTAAACGGTGTAGGAGGAAATGTTCACTGGCTCTTTATGGAGCTAAAATACATCATTGGATGGAGAGCGATTCTATTCATTCAACAAAAATACTGCTAGCCACAGTGTTGGAGCAATGTTCAATTTGTATAATTGGACACCTTAACAAGTGAGAGTGATAGACAACATTTACTATGTGAATAATTATAAGTGCGGCAGTGTTTGGGAACATTGCCGTAAATATTAACTAAAAATGCGCTTACAAAATGACGGTAACAGTTACAACGTTAAACTAACTTTCGCCAAGACTGTGGCAATACCTTTGTTGTGGATATAAATAAATATAAAACATTGTTATTATTTGGCATTTAGTGACGTACGCGACAGCTTAGGCCACATGGCGTCTTCCGAATCAGATCCATTTTTCTTATATCGTGGGGGTCGTCATAAGGAGAGTCCAGAAGCTAGGAAGGGCAGGGAAAATTGCCGAAGAAGGAATCTTAAGTGGGCCAGAGGAGAAGGGGAGGGGTGGGGGGGGGGGGGTTGAACAGGGTCTCATTTTTCAGAATTACCATGGGCCCATTCTACCACGAGGTCAGAACATTACTTAAATCCGTCCGTAAGTTTCAATTAACAGAAATTAAAACTAAAATGTTTTCGGTAATTATTTTTTTGTAGGTTTTCATCTTGACGGATTTTTTTAAATCCGTCGAACCGTTTGACCGGTGTGCGACGAACAAAGTTCGCGCATGGAGAGAATGAACCATTTGAATTGATTGATACATTGGCTACGCTCATCTAATTACTTACAATTTTTCCCCTGTTTATAGAAGTTCCCAATCATATCTTTCAATTAAGATTCTTCATGTTATTTTATGTTATATGTAGCCTTTACAAAGCATGTTTGAAGACAAAACTGTAACCGTCGCCATTTTTAAAAATGGCGACTAATGCACTTATGTGACTTTGGTCTAAGTGAAGCTCAATTACATTCTATAGTCATCATGTAAAAACAAGTCTTTTTAATGTGTTTTTACTGACCGATGGGCTAAGGTAATGAGTTTTGCTCTGTCCGGGGCGATGGCGGCCACGACACATGCAGATATACAATAGCTCGTATCTCAAACATTTTTAAAGTTATGTAAATAAGACTTGGCACCTGTGTTCTAGACAGAATAAGATTTATGTTTTGTATGAACACAAGTTATGGATACGTTATTACTTTTAGCGCAAATCATCAAAATACAAATATCCACTTATGCGGTGGATCACCTAATTACTTCCTTCTATTGTAATATGATAAGTGACTAAAATTCCATACATTATTATTATTGATTATAATATTATCTTTCATTTGACACCACTCACATAATTTTATGTTACATAGAGCACTCACAACAAGTGATTTAGTGTAATACCATAATCGCCGACATTTTTCAAGATGGCGGCTAACGCACAACGCGGATTTTGGCGGACCCGAAGTATATTATATAAAATGATATTTGTAAGCGACCCTGAAAAAATCAGCTTTCTCCTAATTTTGTCCGGGTCGGTATAGGAAATTGGGCTAAAGTAACCCCACTAATGGTCCAAATTTCAAGTTGATTGGACTTTCCGTTCGACCGCTATCGACAGACGTAAAAAAAAATAAAAACAAACAGAACGTGTGCTGTAAAAGTCTAATGGAGACGCTCGCTTCGCTTGCTCAATAACTCCCGACTTTGACATTCAACGCAGGACGCCTTGCCTTGACCCTCTACCCTATTGCTTTGTGTAGCAAGTCTCGAAACACCGGGTTTGTATAGTTGTAGTGTACACAAGTAGCTGTTGCCAGAACTAAATGAAAAGACGCTTCAACCTTGAACAAGTTGCAACACAAGTGGTTCTTCTTGTACTAGATTTAGAAAAAAAACTATTTAACATAGTCATAAGTCTACCAAAATCCAAGGTGTCGAAATAGATCAAATTTGCATCTCGAGTTGCATAATTATAATAATAACAAAATGTTTGTTAGTTATCTGAACCACATTTTTGCGAATGAATAACACAGTTAAATTACGGGAGTACATAAGTATTTATTAAAAAATTTAAAAATGGACAATCCATCGATTGGTTGAATTAATTAAATGTAATCACTGGCTACATCAAACACGCGAACGGGGTACATAATTACCATATATAGCTATCACACCTTTAAAATTAATGATCGTATTTTTATGCTAAAAATTTTGAACGTATGATCGTTATAGCATAATACTCTCGGACTTGAAACCTAAGATTGGGATGATTACCACTGGTACTAGCCTAAAGTTACTTGTCGCCCCTGAACAGAAACATTCAAATTACGAATAACAAAATTGAGGCGTACAAGCAATACACAGGTAGAAGTAAAAAACATTGTCTAATACAAAAACTCTGCGTCACAGGTGCCCTTGGGCAGCTGGGCATAACTAATCGATAATTTCTTGTTGAAGTGGCCGTCCCTCCTCGTAGTGTCCGCAAAAAGATCTATTGTGCATATTATCGTTCCTTTTTTATTCATCTCTTATATCCTTTAGCATATTTTCTCTTCCAACGTTCGTATTTTTCTAGATACTTTTGCTGGCACTCTTTACCACCTGTCCGCCCAACTACCCCACATGGCCCCAAATTTGTATGGTTGGGCCGCCACTGGAGATATATATACCTTTGTAGCTCATATTCTATCTCGAACCCCCCCCCCCCCCTCCCCTCGTTTGAGTCTGACCCCTCCACTGTCAACGACAATGCATACGACCTTCAAAATGCTTGATCCATTCTTGCTCTCTTGCACAATGCTTTCGATATTATGAGATCATTACAATGCCAGATGACTGCGTGATTTGTTATTGTTGGCGGTGTCAGCAAACCGCCTAAGGCTAGACAAAACTAATAACACGTTACCACATCAATCTTAGTCAGTATACATCTGAATCTAACGAACAATCTGATCGTACTTGTGAGTAGCAATGTTAGTCCAGCATCAAAGTGTCGAAAATCATAGTCCTGTGCAATTTCGAGGAAAGAGTATAGCACCATTTACCAATGTGTTCATGAGGTTTTACAGTATTTAGCGCACTTTGGTGCCAGAGCGATATCCGCGACTGGGGGCGGGCGCGGTGCCCCCAATTTTGACTACACTTTGCATTGGATATCGCTCAATTACGGCAAACGGTTGGTCTGACAACGAAAATGACGATCATAAAATATATTTGTGTGTAACTGATAAATATTTTTTTGTCACAATTATTCATGTACGGTACATAGTGCGAAAGTTATCGTCAATTAAGTATAAAATTAATATATTCTCAATATATAACACCATGGGACAACTATATATTATCAAAGCATTACAAACACATTCATACACGTTTAAAAATGTCAGAATGTTTCCATATCGGGGATTTTTTTCATAATTTTATCTTTAAGCGATTGGTATTAGTTAAGTATTAAAGACAAGAATGCGTGGGGCTTTTGTGCGCCTGCTAAACACAAGTGTAATGCATAGAAGCATTGGCAATCATAATATTGTACTATTTCGAAAGAAAAGTACACTTATATCTTCGTTTTAGCTTGTAAAATAATAATTTGGATGGTGCCCAGCTCCAAAATTAGGCGTTTACAAGTTATACATAAAAAACAAAATGGCCGACTCTCATGAGGTTTTTCCTATTTATCTTCACAATCGTGCATTTTTTGGCAAAACTTAAGTGACAAAAATTGTTTCTAGTAACATTCTACACACATATGAGACTTATATATTTTCATAGGAAGTACTACTTACGTACAAATTTAATTTTTGTATGTGTGCATCTGAACTCAAATGTACAAAACTTGGCTCCCGTTCGCTTCTTGATGAAGCAACTGTGACCTACGGGAGTGGTCTTAATATCTTCTCTTAAGCTCATCAAATAATAATATTGATGGTGCCAAGCTCCAATGATAGGCGTTTACGAGTTGCATGTGAAAAACAAAATGGCTGTCACTTCAGGTGGTTTTGGCAATTTATCTTCATAACCGTACTATTTATGACAAAATCTAACATGACAAAAAATATTCCTTGTAAAATTCTACATACAATTCATATTCAGGTATTAAGTTTTGCCAAAAAATGCACGATTGTGAAGATAAATAGGAAAAACCTCATGAGAGTCGGCCATTTTGTTTTTTATGTATAACTGGTAAACGCCCAATTTTGGAGCTTGACACCATCCAAATTATTATTTTACAAGCTAAAACGAAGATATAAGTGTACTTTTCTTTCGAAATAGTACAATATTATGATTGCCAATGCTTCTATGCATTACACCTGTGTTTAGCGGGCGCACAAAAGCCCCACGCATTCTTGTCTTTAATACTTAACTAATACCAATCGCTTGAAGATAAAATTATGAAAAAAAATCACCGATATGGCAACACTCTGACCTTTTTAAACGTGTATGAATGTGTTTGTAATGTTTTGATAATATATGGTTGTCCCATGGTTTTATATATTGAGAATATATTAATTTTATACTTAATTGACGATAACTTTCGCACTATGTACCGTACATGAATAATTGTGACAAGGAAATATTTATCAATTAAATACAAATATATTTTATATATTTTATAATCATTTTCGTTGTCAGACCAACCGTTTGGCCGTAATTGAGCGATATTCAATGCAATGCGTAGTCAAAATTGGGGGCACCGCCCCTGCCCCCAGTCGCGGATATTTCTCTGGCACTAAAGTGCGCTAAATACTGTGAAACCTTATGAACACATTGGTATATGTTGCTATACTCTTTCCTGGAAATTGCACAGGATTCCATTTGATGCTGGACTATTATAGGGAATGCGGCCGATTATCGTTTATCGATTTCATGGTTTAATCACGAAAACCGTACGATTTTATGTCATCCCCGACATCGCGATTTTTATTAGTCATTATTAGGTGTTTTTATTGTCAATATTATACACTGCACCGAATATGTAAATCTAATAAAAAAAAACGCGGTTTTCATCAAAAGGCGGTGCCTAATCGTGATGATTTCATTCCACATTAGTAGTATTAGAGCTGTATTTGTCAATTTGCTATTTTTACAATACAAGTGCATATAACATATAGTTGAGAAACTGTAAGAATGACGGCCCCCTCGTTATCCCCTCCACTGCTAACCGACCCCCCTCAACTCCATGAGACAACAAACTAAACAACTGAAACAAACAGATTTCCAGTTACGTATTTCATTTTGTCAGGTTGTCACGGAGTTGAGGGGGGTCGGGAAGCTGTGGAGGAGATATGGAGGGGGCCGTCATTCTTACAGTTTCTCAGCTTTATTAAAATTACAGATTTTATTTTTTATTTTTTAGATCGTAAACATAGAAAGGATTCGTGTAGGTAAATATATTTTTCATTGTTTATGTGCGTTGGTTATGTTAATTACAAAGAGTGATATTAGTGACATGGAAAAGATTTTCAATGCTTTCAACCATTTGTCTCCGCAAATCGATGTTTGGTGGTTGGTTCCTCGCTTCTTATCTACGTGCAATATTCTAGGAACACTAAATTATAAAACTACTCGTCTTTTTTACTAAACATTTTGTGTTTGTTTTTACTGTTCGACACGCAAAAACAAGAGGCCTATATTTTCCTCGGCACCTACGTCCACCACCACCTACACAAACGTGTCTATAACCTCTGGTTTGCTGTCACAATGATGAACAAGGTAGATTACGATTATAAACATAAAATAGTTACGTGGTCGTTTTTGTTGCAGACAAACATTGAACATGCACAGGCGCGGACTGCCTATGGGATGCTGGGATGCGATCACATCCCGGGCCCCTGGGCAAATCCGGGCCCTTTGGCAGTCCGGGCCCCGGACTACCACCAGAAAGTTCCTATGATGTAAATCCTTCTCTGTATATTACTAACAAATCTCAACCCCACTCTCTAAGTATTATTTTGAAATTAAAATTGAATTTATTGTAATATTTATTGGAAATATTCAATGTGATTAATTGAGTATAATAGACCTTTTTCAGAATTCATCTAGGACCCTTAGATAGAGCTAATTACGGCCCTCTAGATCTTCAATGACAACAATGCACAACAATGAAAAATGCTCCTCAACATAACTATCAAGAACCCTTAGATAGAGCTAATTACGGCCCTCTAGATCTTCAATGACAACAATGCTCAACAATGAAAAATGCTCCTCAACATAACTATCAAGGACCCTTAGATAGAGCGTATCACGGCTTGCTAGATCTATTCTGAAAATCATCTATTGAAATTATTTTGCTACTGGTACGGTGGCCTCTGTTTATCTCGCCCTAAAATCGCTTTTTAGGCCATAAAATTCAATGCAACCCCAAAACATTTTTTACGCCTTCGGCGTATTTGCTTTCCGCGGCTGGGACTTCGCCCCAGACCCCAGCTGCGCTACGCCACCTCGTGCGCCCCCCCCCCCCCTCCCCCACCGAACCCAGCATCCCGCGCCTTTTTATCCCAGTCCGCCCCTGCGGATACACACTCAAAGACAGAGACATCGAGTACACACTGCGGATACACACTCAAAGACAGAGACATCGAGTACACACTGCGGATACACACTCAAAGACAGAGACATCGAGTACACACTGCGGATACACACTCAAAGACAGAGACATCGAGTACACACTGCCGATACACACTCAAAGACAGAGACACCGAGTACACACTGCGGATACACACTCAAAGACAGAGACATCGAGTACACACTGCAGATACACACTCAAAGACAGAGACATCGAGTACACACTGCGGATACACACTCAAAGACAGAGACATCGAGTACACACTGCGGATACACACTCAAAGACAGAGACATCGAGTACACACTGCGGATACACACTCAAAGACAGAGACATCGAGTACACACTGCGGATACACACTCAAAGACAGAGACATCGAGTACACACTGCGGATACACACTCAAAGACAGAGACATCGAGTACACACTGCGGATACACACTCAAAGACAGAGACATCGAGTACACACTGCGGATACACACTCAAAGACAGAGACATCGAGTACACACTGCGGATACACACTCAAAGACAGAGACATCGAGTACACACTGCGGATACACACTCAAAGACAGAGACATCGAGTACACACTGCGGATACACACTCAAAGACAGAGACATCGAGTACACACTGCGGATACACACTCAAAGACAGAGACATCGAGTACACACTGCGGATACACACTCAAAGACAGAGACATCGAGTACACACTGCGGATACACACTCAAAGACAGAGACATCGAGTACACACTGCGGATACACACTCAAAGACAGAGACATCGAGTACACACTGGGGATACACACACAAACAGAGACGTAAAACGAAGACAGCGAGTTGTATTTGAATTAGCCGCTGAAGAATGCAACCGCAGCGCTTTCTTACGTTACTGTTTTACACTATCTAGTAAAATATATCGTCTGTTGCCTGGATCGCAAGTCTAATAATATTACATGAAAAAAATATATTTTTTTAAAAACAACGCTTATATTTAAATGCACTAAAAAGTAAAAAATAAATTTTCGCCCAACAAATTTTTGCCTCACTCGGAAAATAAAAGCGTTGGGCGCTTTCGATATTGACAAAGATTGCAGTATTCTGCTGTTTATGCAGGGGAAAGCGCCCAACGCTTTTATTTTCCGAGTGAGGCAAAAATTTGTTGGGCGAAAATTTATTTTTTACTTTTTAGTGCATTTAAATATAAGCGTTGTTTTAAAAAAAAATATATTTTTTTATGTAATATTATTTTATACTTTTTAGTCTTAAAGAATCTTGCAATCGCATATATATCGAATATCGATTGATTAATTACTTATGATGGTTTAATTGATTATTTAGTAAACATGACAATTGATTCATGTATTGTCATTAAGAATACGTCTGTGTGCAAACTTTCAGCTCAATTCGACGTTCGAAAGTGAGTGTTTAATCGATCCGCATATAAAACATCAATTAATTAATGATGATGGCTTAATTGATTATTTAGTAAATATGACAATTGATTCATGTATTGTCATTAAGAATACGTCTGTGTGAAAACTTTCAACTCGATTCGACGTTGGGAAGTGGGTGAAATAACGATTCCCATATAAAACATTAATTAATTATGATGAATTAACTGACTATTTTTAGTAAATATGACAATTGATACGTGTATTGTCATAAAGAATACGTCTGTGTGAAAACTTTCAGCTCAATTCGACGTTCGGAAGTGGGTTAAACATCGATTCCCATATAAAACGTTAATTAATTATGATGAATTAATTAATTATTTTGTAAATATGACAATTGATTCGTGTTTTGTCATTAAAAATACGTCTGTGTGAAAACTTTCAGCTCAATTCAACTTTGAAAAGTGGGTGAAATATCGATTTCCATATAAAACATCAATTAATTAATTAATTATGATGAATTTATTGATTATTTAGTTAATATGACAATTGATTCGTAAATTGTCATTGAGAACACGTCTGTGTGAAAACTTTTAACTCGATTTGACATTGGGAAGTGGGTTAAACATCGATTCCCATATAAAACATCAATTAATTATGATGAATTAATTGACGATTTAGTAAATATGACAATTAAATCGTGTATTGTCATTAAGAATACGTCTGTGTGAAAACTTTCAATTCGATTTGACGTTGGAAAAGGGGTTATACATCGATTTCCATATAAAACATTAATTAATTAATTATGATACATTAATTGACAATTTAGTAAATATGACAGTTGATTCATGTATCGTCATTAGAAATACGTCTGTGTACAAAATTTAAGCTTGATCGGACATTTAAAAGTAGGTGAAACATCGATTCAAAGATTCATCGATTTCCATGTAAAACATTAATTAATTAATTATGATAAATTAATTGACAATTTAGTAAATATGACAGTTGATTCATGTATTGTCATCAAGAATACGTCTATGTAAAAAAGTTCAGCTTGATCGGACATCTAGAAGTAGGTGGAATATCGGTTCAAAGATTTCGTCCAGACAAACAAGGCAAGTTAATATAAGCGTTGTAATAATAAAATATAATTGGTTGGGTTCCCGTTCAAGGTCACACTATGAACACTATTAATAGTAGCGATTGTCCGGGGTAGCCAACATCTGTGATTGGTCGAGAGAGCGTTGTTTGGAGAATAATATCAAAGATTATGATGGGGTGGTAATATCTTTGACAGTGAGCTTCAGTTCGACTGCTCGAGACGGGCCAACTTCAGTGATAGACTCCTATCCAGTGGCGTAGGAATAGCTCGGGCGAAGCCTGGGGGCCCGCCCCGTGGTCTAGTCTAGAGGGACCCGGTTTCTACACTGGCCTGAGTTGGAAACCTATCATTCATTATTCATATGCTTTCCTTCAGTAAACTCATAGGAAATCCTACGAAACATTATGAAATTAATAATAGCCGCCAGCCGGTGCAAATCGTCTCATGTCGGTCGTGCTCAAGAAAAAGATTGTACATTTTGCGTCTGTAAAAGAAGTTTGAAAATAGACAATAGTGCATTTTCCTGATATTTGTTTGTTCTGTGAACGGCATTACCACTGGCATTACCCTACCAGCGGTGAATCGCTATACCAGTTCATGGGCGCCGCCAGGATATTTTTCAGGGGGGGGGGGGGGGGGGGGGGGAGTGAAAAAACACTTTCCAATTTGCTGGAAGGGGGACTGGAAACGGGAGCCCCCCAATTTGCCCCGCAATGGGTTTTCATGGGATTTTCAATACTTTAAACCGATTTTTTGTTTCATAGTAGGTTCGGAATGAAATTAATGTAATCATGTACTTTGTCAAAACAGGGTTCCATTTTGGTTTACTAACAGGTAATAGATATAAAATATGCTCGTATAAATCAAATTAAAAAACATACTATTTGGCAGAAATCATCAAAATGTAGGACCAATATCTTGTGACTATAGTCACAAATATAAAATGCCTATTTAATTATAATATATAAGTTGAACAAAAGACAAGGAAAAGCAATTATAAACACGTAGGGACATTATAGGGGCGGACTGGCTTCGGAGGCCGGGATGCAATCGCATCCCGGGTCACTAGGTAATTCGGGCCCTTCGCAGTCTGCCCCCCCCCCCCTGGGCTGGAAGTTATAACATGCAATACCAGTAGCGCATTTGCGCGCACACACTGCTCCCACAAATACTTTAGCTAATAGGGGCCCTTAATCCCATTACACCAGAAGGCTCCTCTCCTATGATGTTAATTGTTAATACTTCTCTGTGTATTGATAAAAAATCCAACCCCCCCACTCGATAAATATTATTTGGAAATACCGCGCGCCGCGACTGAAGGCTGAGGGCGGGGGAGCAGTGAACAAGTCAACAACGCTAGCATTTTGCGAGGGACAATTTAGTACTTACCTCGAATATTATCGTTTTCTTGAGATATGAATTATGCGCCCGAGTAGCGTTACTGGTAGGCTGGCGCCTAATCGCGTCCTAAAATTGCGTTTTAAGCCATAAAATTCAATGCATCCCTTTAAAAAATGTTTATGCCTTCGGCGTAACTGCCTCCGGTGGCTGGGGCGTCGCCCCAGACCCACGCAATGCCGCGTCACCTCGTCCGGGCCCCCGACACCCAGCATCCCGGGCCTCTTAGGTTGGAATTCAAAGTCGGCCCCTACACCTAGGGGCGCCCATTGTTACCAAGGTAACAATTGTTTGCATGTTATTTCTCATAAACAAAACAAATCCATAGCAACAATGGGTGCCCCTAGGTGTAGGGGCCGACTATGAATTCCAACCTTAATCCCAGTCCGCCCCTGAATATGCACCAGTCAAAGATGCAACAATGGAGTTGTCTCTATTGCCACTTGTGACCAAAAGGTATGACTGAAGCAAAAACATACCGATATGATCCAGCAATATCATAGATGGGAAGTGATGCGCAAGATACTGTTGTATCATGACGCGCGGTCGTGGGTTCGAAAATATAGAATAACTTCACGGAAAAACTAACAATGTATTTTTTTTTCAACACCACTGTAAGTATAACGCATCATATTATATAACATTATGGCAAGTTACATTTTTTCTGAGTTATATTCTTTCTTGGATTTCTTTCTATATTAAAGATCATACTTCGGAGAACGATATTTGAACTGTGGGTAAATCTATATTTATGTACTGTACAATGGCTTGATATTATTCAATAGTATACACTCTATTCACCTACCTTCCTCCGTATTTACAATTATTTGTATTGACTGGTCTGGTATAATGTATCTGGTATAAATCTTGCCCTCACCGTCCAGCCAGTGACAAGACAATTTATATCATAACTTCCCAACTCTTTGGAACAACTATGAACTATATTAATGAATTTAAAATGTTTTATATTTGGGTAAATCAGGTTTAATACTTAGGTCCAGTCTTACGATGTCCCAATAACTATACTCCGCCCAGCCTTGAGAAACACAGTGGATGAATGAAGTCAGACCCTATATTGTTCACGCTGGAAGCGGCCATAAAAATAATGATGATGGTGTTTTCTGACTTCCGTAGGCCAATGTTTTCATGATTTCTGTAAACCTTCTTTTTATGGCCGCTTCTAGCGTAAACAATAGGGTTCCACTACATTCATCCACTGTGTTTCTCAAGGCTGGGCGGAGTATAGTTATTCGTCGAATAGCTTGTTTTCTCCATGGCAACCACCATTCAAAACCCTTGAAACAAATAACTTTCTTATTAGGAGATTGTAAGACCTAGACGTTTAAACGGTTATTTTCAGCAGCTATCAATCACGTATTAAATGCATTAAATCCAATCTAAAAATTACAAAAATCTGGACAACACTATCCGGATCTATACGTGAAAAATTACCTAACCCCACCCCCTATAGTATTCGTTCAAATTTGGCCAGGGTGCACAGATATCTCCTACGTTAGGGAACTCCCTAATTATTGTCAGGGAGTTTGTTTTACTTATGGAAAATAGCATGTACTAAAGCAATCCCAAGGAATCTCCCAACTAGGGGAAATCTCTGCTTCCGGGCCACTCATTCTGAAAAGTCAGCGCCCATTTTTTTCGTGTATTGCGGCACCGGGCACAAAAGCTGTTAATTGCTTCAATACATACTGGAAGAGTAGTCAATATATACTGGCCTATATTGACTTTATGTTACCATCTTTAGTAGATTTCAGTTCAAGTAATTATGACTTATGAGCAAAGGTTCTTCTATATACCTACACAAACGAACACAAAGGATAACCTTCGACTTACAATTGCATCGTCAGCGACTTACTTGTCGTGTCATTAAATGAAAATGACGAATTAATTTTCCAACATCGCAATAAGATTGTATTATGAATGAGCGATATAAAAATGTTAAAATATAATACCTCTATTCTCTTTCATGCAGATGACTTCATACTGCACACCGAGTGATTGTATACAATTGACACTTCATCATAATTAATACTTCAGTTGCACAGTTGAGATTCGTCATATGCTGCGGTAGAGCATAATTATCTGTTGACACACGTCGTGTGGCAGGTGGGATGCACAAGAACAAAGAACTTCAACAGACCTACTACAACTTTTTATTTACGATATTATGCAATGTTTATTTCGTATGGGCATGGGCGGCATGGGTTGACTTGGCTCAATTCGTGATAATTTTCTCCTCTTTTTCGAGGACGAAGAAAATTTTACATATTGTACTTGCACGCTCTTTTTACGCTTGAGTGTTTATTGTGGAGAGTACATAGACTGTTGGTTACGCCAAGTTTAGACGCAGAATACTATATGGTTCAAGAGGTAATTATTATTATTATTATTATTATTATTTATTTCAAATTGTAATGACATAATACATAACATAACATACAGTACAAGTCAGGACAAGATGATGGTAGTAGAGAGTAGGGCAAGCCCCATACCACATGACATGTGTCTCACTACCATTGGCTTAAAACTATAATAATTACTAAATAATCTATAAATAATCTAATGTTACGCAGTATCAATAAGTGGTGTGTTCAATGTACATCAGAAGATAAGGTGGGTGATAGATGAGGTTTGCACATTATGTACAGATAATTAACAAACATTGTTTATACATTATTGTTGGAAGTGTGTGAGTGTGTGTGTGTGTGTGTTTACCAGTCTGGGTGTGTGAATGCAAATGCGTGTGGGTGAGAATGTGAGTGTAATCAGGTATGCGTGTGATTATGAGTGAGAGTAAGTGAGAGCCCTGCTGAAAAATCTGCCTAGTTCTGCTTAGCAATTTCAACGTCCTAGTGGAAGTAGATATAGTCAGATTCAGGAAGTACACTATAAGAAGATCTAAGCAGAATTAAGCCCGTTATGGCCCCTGTAAGTGGAAGAAGTTTTAAGTGGTATTTAGCAGGTTTAGCAGAATAAGTTATTCCTTCTGTGGTTCAGTAGTCTTCATCAGAACTAAGTGGAAATGGTTTTTAGCAGTTGCAATCAGTTCTTAACAGATATGTTTCTTAGCAGTCATTATCAGATCTTAGGGGAAGTGGTGCTTACCAGTCCCGATCAGTAATAAGTGGAAGCAATTCTTACTAGTCTCAATCAGACCCTTGTAGAAGCGGTTCTAGGCAGACCTGGTCAGAGCTCAGAGGAAGCGGTTCTAGGCAGACCTAGTCAGAGCTCAGAGGAAGCGGTTCTAGGCAGACCTAGTCAGAGCTCAGTGGAAGCGGTTCTAGGCAGACCTAGTCAGAGCTCAGAGGAAGCGGTTCTAGGCAGACCTAGTCAGAGCTCAGTGGAAGCGGTTCTAGGCAGACCTAGTCAGAGCTCAGTGGAAGCGGTTCTAGGCAGGCCTAGTCAGAGCTCAGAGGAAGCGGTTCTAGGCAGACCGAGTCAGAGCTCAGAGGAAGCGGTTCTAGGCAGACCTAGTCAGAGCTGAGTGGAAGCGGTTCTAGGCAGACCTAATCAGACCTCAGTGGAAGTGGTTTTAGGCAGACCCGGTCAGACCTCAGAGGAAGCGGTTCTAGGCAGACTTGGTCAGACCTCAGTGGAAGCGGTTTTAGGCAGACCTGGTCAGACCTCAAAGGAAGCGGTTCTAGGCAGACCTAGTCAGAGCTCAGTGGAAGCGGTTCTAGGCAGACTTGGTCAGACCTCAGTGAAAGTGGTTCTAGGCAGACTTAGTCAGAGCTCAGTGGAAGCGGTTCTAGGCAGACCTGGTCAGACCTCAGTGGAAGCGGTTTTAGGCAGACCTGGTCAGACCTCAGAGGAAGCGGTTCTAGGCAGACCTAGTCAGAGCTCAGTGGAAGCGGTTCTAGGCAGACCTGGTCAGAGCTCAGAGGAAGCGGTTCTAGGCAGACCTGGTAAGACCTCAGTGGAAGTGGTTCTAGGCAGACCTAGTCAGAGCTCAGAGGAAGCGGTTCTAGGCAGACCTAGTCAGAGCTCACAGGAAGCGGGTCTAGACAGATTTGGTCAGAGCTCAGAGGAAGCGGTTTTAGGCAGACCTAGTCAGACCTCAGTGGAAGTGGTTTTAGGCAGACCTGGTCAGACCTCAGTGGAAGCGGTTTTAGGCAGACCTGGTCAGACCTCAGAGGAAGCGGTTCTAGGCAAACTTGGTCAGAGCTCAGAGGAAGCGGTTCTAGGCAGACCTAGTCAGACCTCAGTGGAAGCGGTTTTAGGCAGACCTGGTCAGACCTCAGTGGAAGCGGTTCTAGGCAGACCTGGTCAGACATCAGTGGAAGTGGTTTTAGGCAGACCTGGTCAGACCTCAGAGGAAGCGGTTCTAGGCAGACTTGGTCAGAGCTCAGAGGAAGTGGTTCTACCCTGTTGAAAATTCTTGTCATCTTTTTTTATTAAATTGTACCAATTGATCAGACAAGTTTCAAAGAGACAAGAACAGACAAGAATGAAACACCAGTCAAGACTAGAGAAAGCAAGTACAGATAAGTTCTAACAAGCGTTATACAATCAGACACAACAAGACCACAAGAATCGGCAAGTTTAAATAAGAGCACATACAAAGAGAGACAATAAGGCTCCACTAGACCCAGCTTGACACGAATGAACTATTGTCAAGAAGAACATACCGGACTAGAAACAACAAGACACTACTAGACTTAGAGATCTAAAACAGTGGAGTGTTAGTGCATAAATAATAAGCTAAAACGCAGTGCTAACGTCAGCAATCTATAACAGCGGAGCTCTATTAGGTACATTATAAGTTATAACAAGCTAAATCGCAGTGTAAGCGCCTGCAATCAAAAACAGTGGAAATTAATTAGGTACATAATATCAAGTTAAATCGCAATGATAATGTCAGCAATCTGAAACAGAGAAGTTTTGTATATTATATCAAGTTAAATCGCAGTGATAACGTCAGCAATCTGAAATAGAGAAGTTTTTCTATATTATATCAAGTTAAATCGCAGTGATAACGTCAGCAATCTGAAACAGAGAAGTTTTGTATATTATATCAAGTTAAATCGCAGTGATAACGTCAGCAATCTGAAATAGAGAAGTTTTCTACATTATATCAAGATAAATCGCAGTGATAACGTCAGCAATCAGAAACAGAGAAGTTTTGTTTATTGTATCAAGTCAAATGCAGTGATAACGTCAGCAATCTGAAACAGAGAAGTTTTGTATATTGTATCAAGTAAAATGCAGTGATAACGTCAGCAATCTGAAACAGATAAGTTTTGTATATTGTATCAAGTAAAATGCAGTGAAAACGTCAGCAATCTGAAACAGAGAAGTTTTGTATATTATATCAAGTTAAATCGCAGTGATAACGTCAGCAATCTGAAACAGAGAAGTTTTGTATATTATATCAAGTTAAATCGCAGTGATAACGTCAGCAATCTGAAACAGAGAAGTTTTGTATATTATATCAAGTTTAATCGCAGTGATAACGCCAGCAATCTGAAACAGTGAAGTTTTGTATATTATATCAAGTTAAATCGCAGTGATAACGTCAGCAATCTGAAACAGAGAAGTTTTGTATATTATATCAAGTTAAATCGTAGTGATAACGTCAGCAATCTGAAACAGAGAAGTTTTGTATATTATATCAAGCTAAATCGCAGTGATAACGTCAGCAATATGAAACAGAGAAGTTGTATTAGGTGCGTAATATGGTAATATGAAGCTGAATCGCAGTAATAATGTAATTCGACATGGTTGCCGTCACGAGAAAATATGATTTCCAACATGACAGATTGGTGGTGAGCGAGGTCTGAAACAGAAATAGTGTATATTGCTAATTTTTGACAACTGAGCGTTGAAACAATCAGCTCTAGACCAACTTCATGTAGGCAAGATCATCTGCAACACAACAAAATACAATCGTATGGTATGGTACTGAAACAAAAGTTAAGAATATCAGCGTTGAAAGTTGAAACTCTTGTCTTCTACACCTGCGGCTTTATGTGTCCAATGCCTGCGACTTGTTCGTTCAGAGTGCCGAAGAAGAATGCGGCGGGTCTGTGAGCGGTTAGCCTTGAATGGAAGGAAGTCGGCCAGCCCATCCCTATAGGCATGTGGCATTGTAAACATTTCAAATAAGTTTTAACGGCCGGACAGGGTTGCTTTCACTGCTTGTTCACACATGCGAGTGATGATGGCCATATCTGCAGGTGGTCATACGAATACGATGTAAATACCGGTGGCGGTAGTAATCTTTTGCGACAGCATGGTTGTAGTGTGTGTTTTTTCCTTCATACATAATAACACAAATACATATTATGATAATTATTATTACGATGATGATACTTGGGGTTTACGTCCCATATTTTTGCAACGAGGCTAATCGAGACGATGAGTGGTTGACTATGAGAATGAAAAAACAACACATGACATCCGTGCCCAAGCCAGGATTTGCAGAGATCGTGGTTTATATTATTACAATAGTGCAACTGATAGAGCTCACGAGCTTCTAATTCGAGAGCTACCGGTTCGATACTTGCTACCGGCAACTGGGCTGAAGGTTTTTATGATAGTTTCCTCAGTCACAACTCACAAGGACGAAGGATGAATGCCGGGATTGAGCCAAACTAATAGCCCTCGAACATTCCTTCCCAACTATTTCAATACGGCAATACGCAGTCGCCTGAAGAGGGTATAAAACGTTTATCAGTATCATTATCATTATTATTAATTCACATTTTAAGCTTTCGCGGCTCGGTATTAATGAAATAAAAATAAAACGGGAAGTTTGCGCCGCGTCGTGTCGTGTGTTGATAAGATGTCCCTCACAGAAGGGACGAAACGTCAAGATAAGGATCACCTTATTACAATCCCTTATCCGTGTCATTACCCACCACGCGGCGAAACATCCCGTTTCGGCTTTAATTTTATTTCATTGTGATGTATGGAGGCCTACTGATGGAACAGGTAATTTTGTCTTTCCCATTAAATGAGATTACATTAGAATAGAGCAATTTACCTAATTTGGGGGACTTAGTATTCCTCAAAGTCAAATATTTCAAATACTATTTTTAGAACATGTATTTTTCATCGAATTCTTTAGCATACTCACGGAATATTGGGCTTCTAATGCACCACTCAATAATATTATGCTCATCACTATATTTTCTTTCACGCACACATATATACCATTTTGTTCCATAAGTGATCGACAAAAACTGTTTACTGTAGTTTACAATGATGCACACAACCCGATTTATGTATTGTTTATTGATATTTACTCCCCCGGAGGCGAAAAGGCCGATTTCTTCAAGAAACAATCGGCACGATCTTGACTATCGCCCTAAGATTAGGCAACCCGCGCTACAGCTACGCATTGGGTGTCACATACATACAGGCGCTCAGTGCAATGCAAGGTTGAACAAACATCGTCAAGCTAATCCGTTATCTGTGGTCAAGCTGTCCCGTCATTGGGGCAGGTAAACTATAATAATTTTGGGGTTTTAGACATTAAGTGTAGTAATTACAAATTTGTCATTGTTTAAACATATTGCAACTGTGCTAGCTGAACCGTACGTAAATGGTAAGCCTAATGATTCCGCTTTCCAGTCGTGCAAAGGTTTATTGGAACAACCCAGCTTCTAGAGAAGATACACTTTTCGAATAGATTTAGATAATATATTGTCTCAACTAAAGTTTCACCAACAAATTTAGTATTCGTAAAACTTAAGTATTTTAGTGTGTGTTATGCTTATAGTTATTAAAATACAAACACATATTAAATATTATAAGATATATCGGTGAACGGAAGGTAATACTATTATAATTAACATTCGACAAATAGGGGCGGGACATTGGCACAGAATCGCCTTGGCACAGAAGCGTCGTGACACAGAATTCTTCAACGAAAGTGTTTCCTAATGGGTCTTGACACAGACCAGTAGTTTTGTTAAAGTCCTTGAACAGTGTGGGTGGTGTGGGCAAGAAGTGTAGGTCTTGACACAGAATCGCTGTAGTACAGAATCGCCGTAGCACCGAAATGTACCACGGTAATTGTCAAAGTGTTTCCGAATGGGTCTTGTGACAGAAAAGTAATTTTGTTGGTCTCTTCCAGAATGGCCTCGACCCATACAGTACCTAGCCCAGAATCGCAGTGACACAAAAATTATGTGTCAAGACCTTTACCAACAATCCGTTATCTGTGCCCATACAGTATGAGCCGTAGCACAGGATCGCCTTGGCACGGACACTGAATCGCCCTTACCCATCCATACAGTATGGGTCGATGCACAGAATCGCCGTGACAAACAAATACACAAAACATTACTACCCCAATACAAATACGTGTAGTTCGTTTAAACGTAACATGGATAAAAAAATATAAAATGAACTCACTGCATCTAGTTCCATCTCACGGATTCTTCTTCTAGTTCAAAGTATGCCGTTCTTATTATATAATAATTTCTTGTTAGATCTTGTTTAGTCTCATTCGTTCTTCTTCTTCTAGTTTTAACTACCTATTCTATTCTTGATACAAAATGATCTTACTGCATCTAGTTCCATCTTATGGATTCTTCTTCTAGTTCAAACTGTGCTGTTCTTATTATAACAAGCTCTTGTTGGAACTTGTTTAGTCTCATTCGTTCTTCTAGTTTTAACTACCTATTCTATTCTTGATACAAAATGATCTTACTGCATCTAGTTCCATCTTATGTATTCTTCGACTAGTTCAAACTGTGCTGTTCTTATTATAACAAGACAAGCTCTTGTTGGAACTTGTTTAGTCTCATTCGTTCTTCTAGTTTTAACTACCTATTCTATTCTTGATACAAAATGATCTTACTGCATCTAGTTCCATCTTATGTATTCTTCGACTAGTTCAAACTGTGCTGTTCTTATTATAACAAGCTCTTGTTGGAACTTGTTTAGTCTCATTCGTTCTTCTAGTTTTAACTACCTATTCTATTCTTGATACAAAATGATCTTACTGCATCTAGTTCCATCTTATGTATTCTTCGACTAGTTCAAACTGTGCTGTTCTTATTATAACAAGCTCTTGTTAGATCTTGTTTAGTCTCATTCGTTCTTCTAGTTTTAACTACCTATTCTATTCTTGATACAAAATGATCTTACTGCATCTAGTTCCATCTTATGTATTCTTCGACTAGTTCAAACTGTGCTGTTCTTGTTATAACAAGCTCTTGTTGGAACTTGTTTAGTCTCATTCGTTCTTATTCTAGTTTAAACTATTCTATACTTGTTATCAAATGTAAATAATAATTGTAAATAGTTGTAGTTAAGTTCGTAAGTTGTAAATAATTACCTAGACTACCAACAATTGTATCAACCTTACCCGTACCAACATTTTGTACATGTACATTTTCGGCGTACTTTACGGCTCTTCGTGTGCTGTCGCCCGCGATACTGACTTTGATGTCAGATATAAACGTAACTTCATCGTTAATCGTTATAGCCTACATTCTTGAGATACAATTAAACAATAAACTCTCACTCAGCGGATACACAGTTACCTGCTTGCTCCATTAGGACACCTAGAATTTCATCCTGAGGGTCTTTGTTGGGTGAATTCATAGTTTAACCATAGACTTATAAAAGTGTATTGATATTTGAAAGAGAAGGGGTGGCGGTATAGAGTCATTTGCCGAAGGCGGAAAATTGTGCAAACTTATCTTCACAAAATGTACGGAAAAATACATAAGATCAATTTTCTTTGGAGTCAGAAAGCCTTTTTGTTGTCAGTCATTTGAACTAGGGATAGTTTTGCACTAATTCGAATGTACACTCACAACTCGACAAGTCGTGATGCGATTGTACTGCCCGTCCCCCACCCCCCGGCTACGGTCTCGCTACCTAGCGCCACGCCGCCCCCCTTTTACCCTGCCCACTTCTCATTCGCAGTTTGCAAATAAGAAAAAATATAACGGGCGGGAGATATGAGAAAAAAAATTGTATGTAGTTTTATATTTTTCAAGAGTGTCGGGATGTACGATGTGATTGCGTGCCTGAACCATTATTCTTACTGTTTAAGTTGGGGGTCACACGAAATTGAAGGGGCTCTTCTACTAGGCACTGATTATTACAGACTGGTACTTGTTGATTCTGCACTTTATGCTTACATCCACTTCTTATTATATCTGCTAAGATCTGATAACAGAGTGGTACTTGTTGATTCTGCTCATGTCTTCTTACATCCACTTCTTATTATATCTACTAAGATCTGATTACAGAGTGGTACTAGTTGATTCTGCTCAAGTCTTCTTACATCCACATCTTATTATATCTACTAAGATCTGATAACAGAGTGGTACTTCTTGATTCTGCTCATTTCTTCTTACATCCACTTCTTATTATATCTACTAAGATCTGATAACAGAGTGGTACTTGTTGATTCTGCTCATGTCTTCTTACATCCACTTCTTATTATATCTACTAAGATCTGATTACAGAGTGGTACTAGTTGATTCTGCTCAAGTCTTCTTACATCCACTTCTTATTATATATACTAAGATCTGATAACAGAGTGGTACTTGTTGATTCTGCTCATGTCTTCTTACATCCACTTCTTATACTATCTACAAGGATTTGATAACACAGTAGTACTTGTTGATTCTGCTCATGTCTTCTTACATCCACTTCTTATCATATCTACTATGATCTGATTACAGAGTGGTACTTGTTGATTCTGCTCATGTCTTCTTACATCCACTTCTTATCATATCTATTAGGATCTGATTACAGAGTGGTACTTGTTGATTCTGCTCATGTCTTCTTACATCCACTTCTTATTATATCAACTAGGATCTGATAGCAGAGTGGTACTTGTTGATTCTGCTCATGTCTTCTTACATCCACTTCTTATAATATCTACTAGGATCTGATTACAGGGTGGTACTTGTTGATTCTGCTCATGTCTTCTTACATCCACTTCTTATTTTATCAACTAGGATCTGATAACAGAGTGGTACTTGTTGATTCTGCTCATGTCTTCTTACATCCACTTCTTATCATATCTACTAGGATCTGATTACAGAGTGGTACTTGTTGATTCTGCTCATGTCTTCTTACATCCACTTCTTATTATATCAACTAGGATCTGATGACAGAGTGGTACTTGTTGATTCTGCTCATGTCTTCTTACATCCACTTCTTATTGTATCTACAAGGATCTGATTACAGAGAAGTACTTGTTGATTGTGCTCATGTCTTCTTACATCCACCTCTTATTATATCTACTAGGATCTGATTACAGAGTGGTACTTGTTGATTCTGCTCATGTCTTCGTACATCCACTTCTAATTGTATCTACTAGGATCTGATTACAGAGTGGTACTTGTTGATTCTGCTCATTTCTTCTTACATCCCCTTCTTATTATATCAACTAGGATCTGATTATAGAGTGGTACTTGTTGATTCTGCTCATGTCTTCTTACATCCACTTCTTATTATATCTACTAGGATCTGATTACAGAGTGGTACTTCTTGATTCTGCTCATGTCTTCTTACATCCACTTCTTATTATATCAACTAGGATCTGATTACAGAGTGGTACTTGTTGATTCTGCTCATGTCTTCTTACATCCACTTCTAATTGTATCTACTAGGATCTGATTACAGAGTGGTACTTGTTGATTCTGCTCATGTCTTCTTACATCCACTTCTTATTATATCTACTAGGATCTGATTACAGAGTGGTACTTGTTGATTCTGCTCATGTCTTCTTACATCCACTTCTTATTATATCTACTAGGATCTGATTACAGAGTGGTACTTGTTGATTCTGCTCATGTCTTCTTACATCCACTTCTTATTATATCTACTAGGATCTGATAACACACTGGTACTTCTTGATTCTGCTCATTTCTTCTTACATCCACTTCTTACTGTATCTACTAGAAACTGATTACAGAGTGGTACTTGTTGATTCTGCTCAAGTCTTCTTACATCCACTTCTTATTGTATCTACTAGGATCTGATAACACAGTGGTACTTGTTGATTCTGCTCAAGTCTTCTTACATCTACTACTTATTGTATCTACTAAGATCTGATTACAGAGTGGTGCTTGTTGATTCTGCTCATATCTTCTTACATCCACTTCTTATTGTATCTACTAAGATATGATTACAGACTGGTGCTTGTTGAACTGCTCATATCTTCTTACATCCACTTCTTATTGTATCTTCTAAGATCTGATTACAGAGTGGTATTTGTTGATTCTGCTCATATCTTCTTACATCCACTTCTTATTGTATCTACTAAGATCTGATTACAGAGTAATACTTGTTGATTCTGCTCAAATCTTCTTAAATCCACTTCTTATTGTATCTACCAAGATCTGATTACAGAGTGGTGCTTGTTGATTCTGCTCATGTCTTCTTACATCCACTTCTTATTATATCTACTAAGATCTGATTACAGAGTGGTATTTGTTGATTCTGCTCAAGTCTTCTTACATCAACTTCTTATTGTATCTACTAGGATCTGATTACAGAGTGGTACTTGTTGATTCTGCTCATATCTTCTTACATCCACTTCTTATTGTATCTACTAAGATCTGATTACAGAGTGGTACTTATTGATACTGCTCATGTCTTCTTACATCCACTTCTTATTATATCTACTAGGATCTGATTACACAGTGGTACTTGTTGATTCTGCTCATGTCTTCTTACATCCACTTCTGACTTTATCTACTATGTTCTGATTACACAGTGGTACTTGTTGATTCTGCTCATGTCTTCTTACATCCACTTCTGACTTTATCTACTATGTTCTGATTACACAGTGGTACTGGTTGATTCTGCTCATGTCTTCTTACATCCACTTCTGATTGTATCTACTAGGATCTGATTACAGAGTGGTACTTGTTGATTCTGCTCATGTCTTCTTACATCCACTTCTGACTTTATCTACTATGTTCTGATTACACAGTGGTACTGGTTGATTCTGCTCATGTCTTCTTACATCCACTTCTGATTGTATCTACTATGTTCTGATTACACAGTGGTACTGGTTGATTCTGCTAATGTCTTCTTACATCCACTTCTGATTGTATCTACTAGGATCTGATAACAGAGTGGTACTTGTTGATTCTGCTCATGTCTTCTTACGTCCACTACTTACTATTTCTACTAGCGTCCACTTAAATAGTAGTATCTTACTGATTCTTCTTATTTCTTCTTGCATCTACTTCTTCTCAATACTTCTTAGAACTGACATTTCAAGTGTACTGCTTGTTTCTTATTGATGCTGATATATTCTTCTTTTTTGAAATGTTGGTGACTTCTTTATTCTGATTAGTTAAGTCAGCTCTAAGAAGGGCTTGAAGGCGTCTGCTTGGATCTGGTTAAACCCCTTGGTAGATTTAGAAAGATCTAGGCAGATTTTTCAGCAGGGAGGGAGGGTGTGTGAGCGTGTGTGTGTCTTTATGAGTGAGCTATGTGCAGTTCTATTTACATGTGGGTTAGTTGTTTGATTGGCTTGCTAGATAGCTTCGCCTTACTTGTAGTTCGAATGATTTGAAGTTACCTTGCTGTTTTATTTCTGTATCTAAAGAGTTGTACAAAGTTGCAGCTCGGCAAAAGAAACCATTTTGATACAGCCCTGTGCGAGCAAAGGGAGGGTTCAAATAGACACTCTTGCCGTATCTAGCAGGCCGATATCCTAGTTGTATCCTGGACAGAGGGTCCACGTCAACGCTGTTTGTGAACATTTTTTTTAGGAACACAACATCGGATTCTTTGTAAGAATTTTCTATCGATAAAATATCACACCTTTTAAGTCTTTCAGAACGGCAACAATCTTTTCTATTTGTGATAAACCTGGTGGCCCTATTTTGAATACCTTCCAGTTTTGTGATGTTACTCTGTGAGGTGGGGTGCCACGCAGGGCTACCATACATTAATACAGATTTTATAAGACTTAAGTACACAGTTCGTTTAACCTTTGGACGAGCTCCATGCAATGTCCTAGTCAGAAATCCCAGTAGTTTTGCTGCCTTATTTCTTACTATTTCGGTTTGCACGTTCCATTTTAAGTCTTTGGTTATTATTATGCCGAGAATTTTCATTATTGAGTCTTTTTTAATAATTTTGCCATTCATTTGATACGATGTGTTCACAGGTTTCTTTGCTGTCGTTATTGCCATGTGGTGAGATTTTTCTTCATTCATTACCATGTAGTTTACCTTGCAGCACAGGGCAATATTGTCCAGGTCTTCTTGGAGCAATTGTTCGTCACGTTTTGATTTGATGACTCTGTATATAGTGCAGTCATCTGCGTATTGACGAATGGTGGACCCTGCGCATTGTGGGAGATCCATCATGTAGACGATAAACAATAATGGACCAAGCACAGAGCCTTGCGGGACCCCAGATAATACTTAACACTCACTAGACACCGCGCCGTCGTATACCACACGCATGCTGCGCCCGTCCAGAAAGCTGCTTATCCACTCGTAGACGTTGCCGGAGATGTTGTAGCGTTTCAGTTTAGCCAGGAGTCGCTTGTGCGGAACCCGGTCGAAAGCCTTGGACCAGTCGAGAGATATGACGTCTACGTGGGCCCCTGCTTCAGCGTCCATGGTGTATTGCCATTCGTCGATCGCCCCGGTTAGCATAGTAACGCACGACCTCCTTGGCAGGAAACCATGTTGATTGTTGTTAAAATTGCCTTGACGCGGTGTAGATGCTGCATCACTTGATTGTTAACAACCCTCTCCATGATTTTTCCCACGACTGATGTCAAGGAGATCGGACGGTAGTTGGCGGTGTTCCTGGGCGGTCTCCGTTTTTGAAGACAGGGACAACGTTTGCAGTTTTCCAGTCACTTGGAATTGCCCCAAGCTGCATGGATTTTTGGAACAGATGACAGAGCGAGGGGGCAATTTCTTTGGCGCATTCGTAAAGAATTCTACAAGGGATGTTGTCTGGACCTGTGGCCCCACCCGGTCGTAGTCGTTTGATAGCACGGGTAACCAGATGCGGGAAGAAACAAATTTGGTTTAGGGTAGGCTGCTGGTGGCTCTTTGGGAAATTGGGTGGGCAAAGGTCGTCGGAGCTGTGTGAAGAGTGGGTGTAATTTTGACTGAATTTACTTGCAAAGGATTCTGCTATTCTCTGCGAGTCGTCTTCGTTAGATCCATCGATTACGAAATGACTGGGAGCGGCGCTGCCATTTTTGCTGTGAATGTAACGCCACAGTTGATTTCCGTTGTCCTCACCAAGTTTCCAAATGTAAAGATCGTGAGCTCGTCTCGTTTCCAGCTTTGCCGTGTTTCTTGCTACTCTGTACTTTTCCCAGTTGTCATTCGTTTGGGCTTTTTTCCACTTCCTGTACAGTTTGTCCCTTCTTTGCAGCATTTTAATGATTGTTTTGTTTATCCACGGAGATCTTCTCCTTGACCGGATGTTTACTCGGGGCACTGCTGCATCTACACACTTCCAGAAGGCGTTTTTCCAGTTTTCCCAGACAGTTTTTATTGTGTTGTTGTTGTTAATATTGCTGTTTTCCCCGTTTTCGTTAGTGCTGGAAGGCATGTTTTTTGATGAGGAGATTTTTCAATAGGGGCCAGTTTGTTTTGTTATAATTGAGTGTGGGCCGTACTGCGATTTTCGGTTTTGGGTTTTGCCATTGCAGGTTGAACTTGATTGCCATATGGTCGCTGACGCCTGTCGCCACTTCTACATTTGAGATCTTGTCAGGGTTGTTGGTCAAGACAAGGTCAATTATAGATCTAGAAGATTTAGTGATTCTAGTAGCATCTTGCACCATCTGGTAGGGGGTTACATTAAGGAACGATGACAGAAAAAGATTTGACACGGGAGTGCGAGGATGTGCGTGGTCGGGTTGGCCCCAGCCTATTTCTAGATTAAAGTCACCGCATAACACAACAGCGTTGTAGTTCTGTTGCACATCCTGCACTTGATTTATTGTGTTAATGAGATCGGAGTTTTCGCAAACTTTTGAATTTGGCGCCCGATACGCCGACCCGGCCAGTATCCTATCTTTCCCACAAGATAGCTCCACCCCTCCACCCACACCGCTTCGGCGCTTGTCTCCAGCTGGTTGACGCGTTTCGGATGCAGCTCGGGTTTGACGGCAATGAGCACGCCCCCGTGTCTACCCCATGTGCGGTCCTTGCGGAAGACTGCATAGCCACCTGGCAATGCTTCCGAGTCCGAGATGTTAGGGCTAAGCCATGTTTCACAGACGAAGATAATGGCTGGGTCGACTGACTCAATCCAAGCGCGAATAAGCGGCCCCGTCTTCCTGTTGGTCAAACTTCGCGCGTTGAAAGAAAGGCAGGACAGGTTTTCCATCGCCCGGCTATTTACAAGTGTGTTGCTATTTACAAAATTTACAGAGTTTACGCTAGTATTTACAGAGCCTTCCAGGGTCTTGTCAAAGAAAGAGTCTGGCAAGTTGGGCATTGTACATTGCCAACACGTCCAATTGGCGTTCCCTTTCTTGAGAGACTTGTAAGCTGACAGCGGCAAGTTAGTGCAGGTCCGGTGGGTCTTGTCAAAACATATATTACATTGCACGTATAATTGATTTCGTCTTCCGGCGGTTTTGGGTTTGTTGTTGTTGTTGTTGTTGTTGTTGGCCCAGGGTTCAACTCAATGTCCCCACATAACGCAATGAGTAGCAACCCTCCCAGACAGAATCTGGTGGCCGCCTCCGCGGGGGGTCCGCGCCTGGCCGGCGCCAGCAGACCGCGTCGTGTGGGTGCAAACCCCCGGCTGCCCGTTATGCAAAGAGTCAAGGTAGAGATTCTGCAGTTACTCACGATTAACAAATCCTCCAGTACGGGGTGATCAGCGGCAGCATTCTTTACGTTTGGCTCTTTCACCACGTACCTCTCACAATTATGTACACTACTTTTTACACAGACAAAAACCAAAAATAACTGCACCATCCACAACACACAACCACCACTTGCCGCCATTTTTTGTTGGGTGTGTGAAGTGAACCATCATTTGTGATGTTAGTAGAATACATTTTTGTAAGATTCCTATTGTTTTTAATAAAAGGCATAAAATATGCAACAAAAGTGTAAATTTGATGTTATTTTCTAAACTAATGAAATATACATATATCTAAAATCTGTAATATTTGTCAGTGTCTCAGCTATATGCATTCCTTTTGCTGGTCCGTACCATACGGTAAACCATCATTTTATTTGTATTCAATTTTAGCTTGTTTATCCTAATGCAATACTTTGTATTTGTATCACTTCATTTCAGTCAACATTACAATCCTCGTAAGATAAAACCATGTCATCTGCCCATAGCACATCGATAAACAAAGCAATTCTTAGGAAGTGTATAATCTATGATATGGATGACATCGAGTAGCCAATTTTAGAGTCGGCTCGCAAAGTTAGGGAATCGAGTAGGAATTGATTTTTAAAAAAACCAGGAAAATGAAAGGCTGGTTACTTGCGGTTTGGTATAAAATAAGTCTCATTGTTATCTCATAGCTATATTAATTTTATTAATGTAAGACAATCTGGGTACATTTCTATAGGGCTACCGCCCTTCACCTCTATGATATCAATGCGGGATTTATTAATCTTAATAAACTGCCAGAACGTCAACACATTTAAATACAACCATCACATTTCATCACATTGGCAATGATAATCGATTGCGTTATTGAAAAATAAAAATAAGTGTCCCAACCTACGACACAGCATTCACACCACCAGAGTTTTCAAGTAGTTATAGTTGCATACCACACTAATGAGACACACACAACAACATGACATCAGTTGGACTATCAAAACTAAAACTAAACATTGAAAACAATTAATCGTATTTAAGAGAAATAACTGGAAAACAAAGAGGCCTATTTGGATGCTATATTAAACAGGCACTCCAAGAAAAAGTTTCTCTAATGTGGTACTATACGTATGGCACAAAGATAACCTAGAACCTTGTAAAATATCATGTGTGGTGTCGCTCTAGTCTGCAAGACTCAGTTGGTAGCCATTATCCAATTGATCTCTAATGTAGATGAGCCAGCTTGCTTTACAGGAAGGTAAACACCTCCATATACTTGTAAACCAAAGTTCGTGATTTGTCGAGTATCCAATGGTTCTGCTTCTGTAGAATTAAGTTCTCGTCCACGGTAGTAGGGTTTAAATTCATCTAACAACAGAACTGTCGTTTGGAAAGATCCCATTGGAGCAGTGAACATCTGCTCATAAGTTGGATACGGTTCCTCGTCTTGATTCTTGTGCCTCAGAACGACTTTGTACCCAGAGTTGGACCCCTGTCCTCGAGCATTGATTTGTATGCGGCTGTAGTTATGCAAATCCAAATTAGAAGTTGTTCTCATGCCTGCAAATCCAGCCCCGTTCGGTTGAGGGTTTAGAAGAGTGAAAAAGATTGCCCTTTGGAAAACGCGAGTCTTCTGCAAAGCTAAGACAGCCTTCGACATTCCGACAGTGCGAACAACATCAGATTGTTCTACCCAGTCGTTAACGTCAGGCATGGTCGTAAAGTCAAAAAGCATTTCATCTTTGTCAGCGGAAATGTCGAAGGTTTGTTGGTTTGATGTCGCCCTGCAAAAGAAGAAGATACGTACAACATGAGTTTAGCATGGAAACATTATCAGTAAAGGGCAAACCTTTAACAAAAGATTCAACTGATAGTACATCCTCCCCAAACTTGGATAAATTACTTTTTAATAGTATAGAAGTGACATTACTGATGACTTCAGCCAAAATATAATACAATAACGATAGTTACTTTTCCAAAAATGTAACTTAATTGAGTTACTTTTCTTGAAAAAACCTAAAAAAGTATATAAGTAACTTTCCAATATTTGTTTTAAAATTGAAATGTCTCCTTCTGATTGATACGGAATAAAATCAGAGGAAAGAGGAAGGAATTTAAATAATGAGTTTGACAAGCCACATTAATGGCATAAAACCGTAGTTCCCAAAGTTGCCATGAATCAACTCCAATGCGGCAATGCCCTTCCACCCGTCGCAAAAAAAAAGATTTGTTCAGACTAGAATTTTGCACAACTCATATTTAGTATACACAGACTTTCCTAAAAGGAAAAATGTCGTGATTTCGTGTATAAAATACGGAATAAGATCTTTGGTATTGTTTGAAATCAAAACAACGTACCATGCAAGCATATGCCTGGAGAGATAATTTAAAATGCCTCCTAATCCAATTTTAGCATACTCATAGTCCGATTGTTCCAGAGTAGATAATACTAAGCGAGCGTAGCAGCCGTCTCCATTCTACTTTATGGTACTATTTTTTTGTTTTTTTGTTTTTGTTTTATCGGTCTGTAAGTTAACTTATTGGCTATAGTCACTCGAATTATTTTGAATGGACACAAGGCGGAAATGTGAGATAGCCATTTCATAAGTGAGCGTCTCCACTAGACTTTTATGGCACTCGTTCTGTTTTTTGTTTTTGTTTTTTTATGTCTCACGATAGCGGTCGAACGGAAAGTCCGATCAAGTTGAAATTTGGATCATCCACAAGCTTCGATGTGGGTTTAATGTGTACAGTTTTGTGGCAAAATCGTTCGAAAAGTTAAAAAAGTTACACCATAGTTACTGAAAAACGGTAGCTAGCTTTCTACTCTTTGTTTTTTACAATTTCTTAGGCCTACGTTTTTTGGACTTATATTGGCCAATTCAAAATGCATTTTATCACGGTCTGACGGGGCTGTTACCATTCATATCTCAAACGACATTGTTCCTACCTACTTCCTGCGTTCGTTTATATTATTATTATTTTCTTATGGTTTGTTTATCAGCCAATTATATAAAGTCGCTCCACAGCAACTTTGGGGCTGGGGACGTCACAGATGAGTGAGGCTTGGCCAACCAAATGTGAGTATTGGTGAAAGCCGCCGCTGATTGGCTCCGACACGCCCATCTGTGACGTCCCCAGCACCAAAGTTGCTGTGGAGCGACTTTGGGTCAATCACCGCTAGTTACCATTTAAATCTCATACGAAATTGATCATAAGTTTTTTTAATATTACTGTTTCTTATTATGTTTTGTTCAGTATCTATGGACTTATAATAGTAAAAGTGGACGGCATTACAATTTAATGGGAATTATATATGTATACATATATATAGCGCACGTGAATCAACGTGAATCAACTCGACATGGCTCACGGTTTGAAGTGTGTGATACATGTAGAAATACACTAGTCGGCCAGTAGTAGAATATGGGCGCATGCGCGGTGACGCTGAATCATCTGCGTAACATCGTTGATCGGAACCTTAGAACAAGATTGTTATGCATATATGTTGCACTGGCACTATGCAGGGGAATTACGCTACTAGACGACTTGCATAATAGGGTGACTGTACGAGAAACGGTAGACAAAGTGACAAACAACCATTGGATCTGGGCCTCCACCTACACTATGCCTAGCCTAGGCTTATATACACTAAACTCAACGGTAGGGGGCTAGAATCCTAGACTCGAAATGCCTAGGCTATTAAAACAATGCTAGGCGCTAACAAGAGGCAATGCATAGAAAGCGTTGTCGAAAGTTACGGGCCGTAACACTTATTCATAATTCCATTAGGCATAGGCCTAGGCCTAGGCTAGGCCTAGGTATGGTATGGAACGTTACATTTCGAAACATCTAGAAACTTATCAGGTGTCCTTGGCCTCGGCTAGGCCTAGGCATAGGGCCTAATCTATGCAACTATGCTAGAACTAAGTCTACGTCTAGGCTTAGGCCCTAGGCCTACTCTAGAGGTGGGCCTACTACCTAGGAGCAGGTCTAGGGCCTAGGCCTACCAAGCAGGGCCCTTGAAACTCGTTTTTCCGTCAACAACAAATAGGCCTAGGCCTAGGCCTAGTAGTAGTAGTAGTAGTAGTAGTAGTAGTAGTAGGCTAGTCTTTTATTATATCACATTAGCTAATAGTATTACAATACAATACAAATACAATGTAATTCATACAGATATCAGGCCCTATCCACTTACCTCACAGCTTGCATGGTGAATAAAGTGCACGGTAAAATTCCCAATAAGTATCCAAATACAAGTTTAGGTGACATATTTTTTGAAAGTTAATTACATACACTGTTCACAAATAACATAATAAATTAGGCTTCAAGACAAGAGTCCCGCGTCACAACAGCTGACCTGCCGTCCCTGCCCTGCAGTTATAAACATGTCTCCAACAGTGCAACAAAAAAGTAACCATGAGTAGGTTGGTGGTATGGAAACAGATTGACAAGGCGGTGGCTAGTGGTGAGGCGGGCGCGTACTTCACATTGCTTCACAGATGATTGTTGTGACAGCTGCACGTGTTGGATAATGTTGCTTTTCTAACTAGCTCATTATGTTTTATTAAAGGAAGTATTATTTTGATTTAAATGTGTTCCGGTCATATTTTATATTATTCTACAAATTGCAAATTAATTAACGTAACATTTACTGCTTGCCGAGGACTGTCAGTAGAGCCTAGGCTTAGGCTTAGGACTTCAGCATAGGCCTACCCTCAAATTCGGTAAGCTAGGGCCTAGGCCTATATTCAGGTCTTCTTAGGTCTAGGTAAAAAATTTGCAAAGTGTTTGGTAGGCTTACAGCCAAGAGCCTAGCACAGCGGCCATCAATACCCAGGGCGGGTAGGCCTAGGCCTATTGATGAAAATGTAAAATTTCACATTGTAATGGGATCACCACTGGTTCTCTTTCCTAGGCCTACTGAAAATGAGAACACATTATTGGCCATGTTTAGATGTACGACCGAATTTTGAATCGGGCCGAAAATTGTCATGGATGCTGGCCTTCGTACCAAATTCTGTCAGCTCATTCCATTTATCCATTTTCCGTTGCACTTTTTCAGCACTGTCTCCCAACTCTACGATGTCATCCGCATATATCATTGTGCTGGTCTCTAGTCTCTCTTCCTTTTCCCTTCTAGGGCCAACCCTTTGCAGCATCTCGTCCATTACTATGTCGAATAGGCCTAGTATTAGTTAGGAATGATTTCGGGTAGGCCTACCCGGAAACCAGTTCTAAACTGGTTTTGGGTCTGTCCATTGTTAGTATCCGGACGTTTTGCTAAGATCGGAACTTTGCAAGTGCAGTAACAATACACAAATATTGCATTTAGATGATATTTATTCTTTGCATTTTGATAATGCATATTAGAGAACTAGTATAGAAACTTGCAACTGCAATTACATAAATTCTATTAGGCATTTGTTTATGTTTTAGTACTTTGTTAGTATCCGGACAAGGAAAAGATAGTTCTGGGTAGGCCAAAAAGAAAACCAGTATATTCTCCTCTTTAGTAGATTTAATAATGCCACAAACACTTCACATAATAAGAAGAATTTGTCAGGAAGATTATACAGCAAATGGTTTTACAATGTTTGCAATACGTCATGATATATAAATTATTACATTATTTAAGGTGTGTTAGTATCCGGACGTTAGTATCCGGACAAAATGATACATTCAGCTAAGTTAATGCATTTAAGTTAGTTTCTTGTCTCAATTTGAGTAGAAAAAGCTGGAATAGGCTTAATAATAATATTTAGACACAACTAATAAGTAATAATACTTAAAAAATTCTTTGACATTTCTTATAAAATAGGCTATTTAAGAATTTATAAGGTTGAAATGTATAAATCTAGAATACGAGTGTACTCCTCTCCAGGCAGAGTATAAACACCATGTCTTGAGAATGCAACAAGATTTGGTGCCGTTGTCAAGACAGTTAAGATTGAAGAATATTTTATGGTGTCTATGTCATCTTTCTTGGGCCATGAGAAACGATTGGCGCCAACCGAAGACATGAATTTAACGTCAACATAATCTCCGTTTGTACTCTCAATAACACCTGGCACCCACTGGAAACCCTCATAGATTACCGCAACCCATTGGCCGATAGCTGGCAAGTTTTCCTCAACAATGGTTCCGTTAACTGGCTCTTCTTCTTCCTCTTCTTCTTTTTCTTCTTCTTCTTCTTCTCCTTCGTTCATTGCAGTGTCGTCAGCCTTGAGATGAACTCGGACAGCAGATTCGTCCGGTGTCATTGCGTGGAACGAGTACTTTATGACATACAAGGACACTGCTGACACCTGGTGTATTTTTAAGGTACCCTTGATACTACTCACACCATCCCAAAGTTGATCAAGGCGTACTTTAGATGACTGGACTTCGTTCACACTTACATATAGTACGTTCGTTGCAAGATTACTGCAGAGAGCAGCAAATGTTTCTGCATTTCGAACAATGGACCCCTCCTTAGAACGCACTGTGTTCCACACGAAGCGTTTCACAACGGCACCAATGCCATCTACGGCGCCCTTTCCGTGAGAAGTGGGGAAAAACACCCACACCAAACGGTTTAGTTTGAAGTCAGCTTTCAATATTGTCAGGTTTGCAAAGTTGTATCGTTGTTTGAATTGGGAAGCTGCTCCATCGCTAAATATTGTAATGGATTTAACACCGGGATATTTTTTTATATGGCTGTCAATTATCCGTCGTAAAAATAAATCGACACAATAGCGATCATGGTTGATGTCATCACAGACGATTGCGTAACTTTCGCACTGTCCATGATCACCAAACCACACTACCCCGGTAAATACCGCCACTTGAGGGTTGGACCAGTGAGCCGATTGAATTTCATCCTGATAATGACAGGTATAATTTTCGGCAAAATCTACCTGCAGCAGGATCGACTCACTGGTCACATTATCCTTGGCATCATTGAATGCTTTTTGTGATCTTCTTTTGTTGAAGCAATGGACAAGGAACCGAGGCAGTTGGGAATGAAGTTCCTCCAGTGCATCACTGAGACTCTCTTCAACAAGGACACTTTCGTAACGCTTATTCACAGTTTTCCACTGCCTATATTTGACTTCTTTGTCAATTTCATTAATAGCGGCATCAGCGAATAAGGCCGTAATGCGCACAGAACAATCATTGCATGAGGAATTCATGCAATTTTTGTCGTCTGTATCACAAACAATTGATTTGACAAATTCATCACTAGACGATTTGAAACCATCTACATACTCCGATACTATTCGACGAACACTCTCAAAATCTTCATGGTATCGACAGACACACACATTATGTGGAATGTCTTGATAAGGCTTGACGTAACTTGGGCGCAGGCTTGCAAATTTACTGCGACCTATCTTGTCTTCAGGATATCTCTCCTGATACAGTGAAAATGCCTCCGATATAGTGAAAAGCAAATGCCTGCGGGCCTTGATCTGATTGCCATTGGGATTGGCTGATCTTTTCACTGTGGCCGTCTTCCTCCCAGGATCTACACGACTGATCTCATCGCATTCGAAGAATTCTAGCACATTCTTGAGAGTCTCAACATTAATTCTATTTCTAGTAATAGATGGACTAGGAGCTCTAAATTCAGCACCTAAAGTTTTCGCAATCTTTTGAAGCACAGCCATTCGTACCGGGATTTTTTTAGGCATTACTTTTTCTATCTTCTTGTAGACTTTGCCTATAACTGAAGGTGACACCTTAGAGTTATCTTCAGCATCTTCAACTTGGTCTTGTGCTTGTTGACTTTTGGCCTTTCGACTATCTCTCTTTCTTTTGGCCTCCAGGGCTTTCCGGAGTGTAGCTGCAGCAGGAGATTCTTCTTTCTTTATTCTATCTTTGTACTTCTTCACTATAGTTTTCCTGCTTTGCTTATATTTATCGTCAGTTTTGTGTTTCTCCTTAAATGCTCTCTGCCTCTCTGCATTAGATTTAGGCATCTTAACCTAAAATATAAATACTGACAATTAGGCCTAGGCCTACTTTATTAAAACAATCCTACCTCAACTTGTAAAATAATAAGTATTTACTGATGTGTCTAGCTAAGAAAATACAACATAAACATGTAATATAATTATATAAAGGTATAACTTACCAACAAACATGAGAAAAGCAAAATTTAGACAGCATTCAACATGTGGTCTGTGATGGAGTTGTGAAAGGCACCAAGTAAACACTGCCTGTTAGTACCTGGACATGCCAGTCTGTTAGTATCTGGACACACAGATTCATGCCTTTACAAGGCAGTGAAAGGGTGTTGTTTGAAAAAACTTGTGCTGCCATCTGTTGTTGCTTTGAAGAACTATCACTTGCAAAAATTTCACATAGATAGCACTACTAGGAGCTGTAGAATAAAACTTTTCCTTCTTTATTGTTAGTATCCGGACAAAATGAATTCAAATTATATTCCTGTCTTTATTACTAATAAATATTGAAAATTGAAACTAATTGTCTTATACAATAGCAAAAAGAAAGCTTAATAAAGATATGTATGTTTTTACATTTCATATTCACCCAAAACATTTTTTTTTATGAATTATCCAAAAAACTCTTTTTTAGTACTGACTTCCCAGGTCAATTTTAAGTATGTTTTAGTTACCAAAATTCAACTTGTCAATGCATATAGAAACTTTTCAGCTCTATAATTGAATTATACATAATATTAGCTTTCATTTGATATATCATAAGACATGTTTTGAAAATATTTTATGTTTTAACATTTGGACTCTTTCTCGTGGACAGACCCTTTTATTTGAAACTAGTCCACATTTTGAAAAGCGGCTCCACTTTTTAAAAAGCTGCTTTTACGATTGATCATGCGTCAACACTAGTCGTGAGCCCCCCCCCCACGCACCATGTTCCACACAGTGTTGTCTGCAAGCACGAGCAAGTTGGCCTGACCACCCTAGCCTGCGGAATTACCTTTGTGCCTTTCGCCTTGCAAAAACCGTAGAAGGAACCATACTAGAATTTTACCAACATGTTTTTTCTAAGAAATTATGATTGCTGCTGCTAGTTTTACCTAATCATCCAAAAATCCTTGGCAAATGAGTCAGTCCCATGATCCTGCATGCAGTCAATACTTGCCCCGCAGAGCATATGTGTTTTCAAGGATGCTCGGCCAGCATTGTTCAAACTTCAAAGGGAAGTTGATACACTTCCTTTTATTTTTGTATGGCAAATAATCGATTTTATGATTTAAAATAAGAAAATGAAAAATTTAGTTCCGAACCAAATTCTTTAGGATTTTTAGACCCAAAGTCATTCCTGGTATTGATTATAGTAGGTATGCTCCTTTGTCGTAGTACTATGCCGATTGTGAACCATTCACTTAGACTAGGTATGGCTTGTTTGGATGCAACTTTCGCATCTCTGGTAGGCCTACATACTCTTTATTCTCTCTAGGCCTACTAGAGCTTTCCTGACCCCTTTCCGTTGCAGGCATGTCCATCACTTTCTCCCTTGGCAGGTGGTCATATGCTTTCTCCAAGTCCAGGAAAACCATATACTAGTGGTGTCAAACGATATTTTTTTCAATATCGATATCGGGGCCATTTTGCCGATATCGTATCGCGATATCGTTATTAAAAAATTGACATCGATATCGCGATATCGAATTTTTTCCGGCGGTAATAAAACAATACATAAGAAATGGTACCTAGTAATTTAAAGTGTTTTCGACGGGGCCTGCAGTAGGCCTACGCGTTGCTGCAGTTAGTGTCTTCACGTCTATCCCCCCCCCACCGCCCTTCCCCCGGGATATCATTGTCAACTTGAACATTTTCCGCCCGTGGCCTGCAGTACGAGTTGCTGCACAGCGATAAAGGCTTGAATTCGCGTGATGACGTCTAGTCACGTGTCGGGCATCGGCTATTGACAGTCGTAAAATCAAGCAATAGGTACCATTGAATAAGTCCCTTATTAAGTTGAATGGATCCAATGTCTCGACGCAAACAAAGGGAACCCGCCAGCCCGTGCGGCCATCTGTAGATGTGCAGTTACAAACTGCAGCAACACGTACTGCAAACCACGGGAGAAATACTTCAAGCTGACAATGATATCACGCTATCCTCGAGGGCTGGGGGGGGGGGGTAGGTTCTCAGTGACAAGCCGCAGCAACGCGTACTGCAGACCATAGCGGAAATAGTTAAATATTTTAAGTTGACCTTGATATCGCGATATTTTCGATATGACACTACCATATCGATATCGAAATTAACGGCGGTTTTCATGCGATATCGATATCGTATCGAATTATCGATATCGTTTGACACCACTACCATATACTAAGTCTTCCGTTCTTCCCACCATTTCTCCATGATTTGTTGTAGAGCAAAAATCAAGTCGATTGTGGACCTTCCGCTTCTGAATCCATATTGTTCTTCTCTCAGCTTTGGCTCCACTATTTTGTGTACTTTCCTTTCAATCACTCTGACATAATGTTTTGCTCCCTGACTTTGTGGGGTGATTCTCCTGTAGTTAGGGCCTAATAGGTCCTACATTCTTTCCGGTCCCCGTTTTTAAATATAGGCACTATCACACTAAGTACAATATCGATAGAAAAAAAAAATGCAGTTAGACCTACCTCTCCTTTATTCTTCCTTAACCAACATTGTAGCTAATTCCCAGGCTGTTGCAGACCAATCTCATAGTCAAAAGTTGATTGGCCTACACAATATCCTGTGATAGTTGGCGTGCAGACGTTGGATTGGGACCGGCACAAGCGTGTTTAGTGTGCGTGTTTAGCGAGTGGTACCGTAGTGTATAGTGATGACATTGAGTCCAAAAATTTCGTACCGGTTCCGGAGCGGGAACAAGTTGTTACTAGTTAGCCCTAATCTTACTTTTTCCGTTTTTTTTTTTTTTTTTTAAGTTACAATTTACAATCAGGTCAAAAGTGCCCTTTAATATAATTCTTCAAAGTTCAAACAATGTGCGCGTCCTTGAACACGCGTGGCCTATTGTGCGATCTGCTAATGGGATGGGCGTAGTATAGCTGACTGTGAGTGAGAAAAGAAGGTGCTGATACATAGTTACCCGTACACCAAAAAGAAATGCAATTATAATTATCAAATTAAATAAATCAATTATTTATTTATTTATTACAAATTTTGATTAACATTTTGTTGAAACAAAAATAGCATTATTGTAGCATTAACAAAGATGAATTAGCCCTTTTAGCACTCGAGGCACTCATGTTGTCGGTCTTAACTCAAAGTAAATCCAAATGAAATCAACACCACTTGAATGTCGCGTGTTGGCTGCCGACCCGCTAGTGCTTGTGCGTATCACGTGACAGTAAAGCGCACGCGAACTCGCCGCTACACCATCCCTTTCTCATAAGTAGTTTGCATATTTTGAAAAGAATAGAACCGGTGTGAAAAGTCGGAACCGGTTTCCGGGTACCCGATGTCATCACTAGTAGTGTACATAGTTATTGATGTGTTACGAGTGTGAAGGAAGTTTCGGGCAGAGCCCCATTTGCCAGAGGCAATAATTTTACTGGTGATTATGGTATGTTGCGGTATTTTGACTCAAAGAATCTACCATTTCAGAGATTAAAGGCTTTTCAATAGAGGTTGTTACCTAATATGCCTAGATGTTTAAATCTAGAAGTTACGTGACACAGAATTTTAACCTTGAAGTTGCAAGGGGAAGTTTGAATGCGCTTAACCCACCCAAGCCCTAGTTATGCCACTACATCCATCTGACACCACACATCAAAAGTTCATCAATGAAAATTCATGCCAACTTCTCATCTCATCCAAGTAGGACTATCGAAGTTGCATTGGCTGAGAATCGGATTGGTATCAGATAGATTCTGCAACACCGGGATTACTCTTAGCTGAGTTGGTTTAGAAATCGGATGTATATTGATATTGGAACATCTCTTATCTGAACTTGGACCTTTGGATCAAATCTAAAGTTGATTGTCTGTAGTTAGGGATTGGGGGGAGCAAGCAGGTTATGGGCAAATGAGGTGAGATGAAGTTGAAACAGGCACGATCGGCACATGCCAAACTGAAGAATGTGAGAACGTAGGCAGTACAAAATATGTCACTGAGTGAGGCTTAAAGGTAGGTCTATTGTTTAAATCAAGTGTCTAACGGCAATTTTGTCGCAAGAGCACCAAAGGTTATGGAGAGAAGCTGCAACCATAGTGGAAACCACTCTTAGTCGAAACCAAACCGGACGCTGAAGACAGAACATCAATTCAACGTGCGCGACTTAAAAACTGTCTTCAGTGTTGTCCGATCCACCCTACCTTCCTTGAAGAGACGTGTGCGTTACGGTGCATCGCCTCACTCCCCCATACTGACAAAGGAGATGCGACAACACAGCTTTGCGAGAAAAACATCTGCTCAAGAAAGTATCCTAATTGGCTGGTCAGGAAGAGCCCCTCACCCCTCAAGACCCTTCGCGGACTGCCGTGACTACGTGCAGCACACAAAAGTAGCCCTTACAAACACTATTTTCAAACAACCGCGTAGACAAACCCAACCCATCTCATAAAGTCGCTTTCGGTTTGGTTCCGAGTTCCGACTAAGAGTGGTTTCCACTAGTGTTGTTGTACAGTATACGTATGGCTTCCATATTTTATCCTTTGTCTTCAACTTGCGAGTGATTGAATGTTACTGTTGTTTTGTGTAAAGTACCCTTATGAGTTATGAGTGATTATAAGTTATTATTATAACTGATGCAACACATAGACTCAAATGCATAGTCGTTGTTCACGTGCTATACTCAGCCTTTCCTCAGACTTGCCCAACCACCAATCACAGAGCAGTCCACATGGCAATGCTGCCCTGTGATTGGTGTTTGGGCAAGTCTGGGGAAAGGCTGAGTTGAGGAGCACGTGAGGAACGACTATGCATTTGACCCATAAGCTACTACAGAGAATTCCCTCGCAGTTGGTCAAATTTGTTTTGGTCACTTAAGGTTTATCTAGATATAACGTAATTTTAGGTGTCTTGCCCTTAGGCCACTTGAAAAATGAACTACGTTACACACTTGGGTAACTTTAAATAAGTTGTAGCCATCAACAACAACAGGTAACCATTGTGCAATCACCACCGAGGTTGTTTTGTTGTAGCCATCAACAACAACAGGTAACCATTGTGCAATCACCACCGAGGTTGTTTTGTTATGTATTTTTGGATGAACACTACTTTGGCAGCCTGCTGTTACCTCTATTCTTGCACCATGAATATGGCCACTGCGTCATATCAAACTCACCTTATCAATATAGGTGATGCGAGTGGAGGACGCTGGCTGGCACTGATCAAGAATGTGAATTAGGCCCCAAGCAAGTCTTGAACGTTGTCATAGGTCTAGTATTTGTAAATAGAATGTGCAGCGACCAGATAGCTTGGATTGGAAGCACACGGTACAATGGCCAATTTAAATGCACGTCCCTTGTTTGCAGCTGCATAGATGGCCTCAAGTAGTCCAAGCACATTTAAGAGCGAACCAGGTTTCTGCCCAGACTGTGGGGCGGTGTTGCCATTGCTCGGCATTGCCGGTGGTGTTAAGTGCTACACGTGTCACCGGCAGTTTGGACCCGAAGTGTTCGGAAAGATGGAGCAGAAGTACACGATTAATTTCAACTCTATAGAAAGCTTCGACACCCAGAAGAAGGGCGAGAAAGTAGCGGAAGGACCGGTAGTTGACAGGCGCTGTCCAAAATGTAACAATGACCAAATGTCTTACGCAACACTGCAGCTACGGTCTGCAGACGAAGGCCAGACCATTTTCTACACATGCACCGAATGTAACTTTAAGGAAACTGAGAACTCGTGATCAAGTGGAACACTAATTGATCGTTTTCTTGAGGTCTACACAAAGTTAATGAATTAATGTTCTCTCAATTAAATACAATATTTTTAACCTAAATAGTTGGTAGTTATTGCATTAAAATACCCTCACTTTCCACATAATGGTAATCCTATCCGTGAGTCTCTATCAACCAGTCTTGCAAGGTGGTGTGACATAATATTCGCAGTCGTTATTGATTTTAATATCCATCCCGTTTGTTGACATGAGATGGTAAGACGTGATCTGGGTAGGTTTGAATTGGTTGAGAGAACGGTTAGGGAGTGGAATGAGTCACCCGAGGAGGTTGTTGAGTGTGAATCAGTAAGGGAATTTAGAAATAGAATGAGGAATATGAAGGGATGAGAGAGGGTGGGGGGGGGGGGGGAGGTTTGGACAGGTTGCTACAGGGCAGTTATGGCCCATTTGCAGCCTTGAAGTGTTTAAAGCCCAAGAATGATAGTCAATAAAATTGTTTGTTCAATAACTACACTCTAATAAGAGTGCATGAAAGTAGAATTCAGACTATTTCAGGCTATTTTTAATAATAGACTGTGGGCATAATATAGAATAGCATCCACATTCTCATTTTGTTCAAAAACTTGCTTTTTTTGTTTTCTTGTTCTTTACATGGAAACCATGCATGTTCTTCTCTTATACATCCCTAATCTGATTTCTTCTTTTCTGCAGGTATCTGCCTACTATCTCCTTCTGTCTCTTGTCTGGCCCCTATCCTACCACACTACGTCATACATTTTTATCTGCAGTCTTTCTACTCCCATCCTTTGCATATGCCCAACCATTTCAGTCTTGTCCTTCCAATTTTATACCCAAGCTTGTCCATTCCAACCATTTCCCACATTGTTATGTTTTGGATCAGACTATCTCTTGTGGTTTTCCCCACTATACTTCTTTAGAACCTTATGTTTTACTTTCCCCCAGGGACTGTGCCATGTTTCTGCTGCATAGGTAAGGAGGGATTGGTATGAAGTACCTAATTGTTTCAAGGCAGTACCATGGCACCCTGCGCTGTAGTGGCACACGTTTACCCCATAATAAATAAATAAATCCCTTTAAGTAAAGGGTACCTAACTCGCTAAATTAACGTTCTTTTATTGATATCTTGGGAACGCTTCTAGATATTGAAAAAGTGATTCATAGTGACGATTTCTTTTTGTGTCATCTGAACGATGAATTTCAAATCATCGTTGAACTGATACAAAACCAAATAGCCGGTATAAATCACTTTTCCCATATCTAGAAGCGTTCTTAAGAAATCGTTAAAATACCGTTTATTTTGCGTGGTATAATATTGCAAGCTATCGCCATTTACAGATTGGTAGAAGATGCTGGCCACCTGGATACTGTTGTTTATTTCCTTCTCAATCTTTCCATTTGCCATCATTTCACTCGCCAAGTGCTTGAATCTGTCGACATTTTTCAGGGTAATTCCAAAATGCTAGTCTCGTCTCCACTAGTGAGATATGTTGGTTACGACGAGATGTTAGCCCAAAATTACAGTCAATAAAAGCCCAATACTAATTACAGTCACTTATTTTCATTGACATGATATGAGTTCCAATTATCATTATCATTAAATGTTGCTTTATGTGAAGAGCTTCTATGGTAAACTTTCTTAACTAGATGGTAATTCCTTCCAATGGGGGTGTATACTGTATACTTGATGTTCATAGAGGGAATGCCAAACTGTCTTGTTGAAAGTTGCTGAGATAATAACTAGACTAGAAATCATAGAGTTCACTTGCTTTGGTGTGGGCAAGAGTATGTCACAAGTTGTTATCATTAATTTGACATCATTATTTTTCAACAATACATAAAATTCCCTTGATTATGCATAATATGAAATATCTTTATTATGTATTTAACTTTTTTCTTACTGCAACATTTGTCCTTTGCTCACACGCCCACTAATGTCTAGAGAAATACGATGGCACCTTTCACCGCCAATGGTGGAATGATGGAGAAATGGGGTAGTAAACTATATAGAGACTTAAGTCCCTCATAACTAAAGACAAACTCATAGTGATATTATGATTGCTCTGATTTAAAAAAATGTAACAAAATGATGCTTGAGTAGCTCAAACCAAGCAGGTCTGACTGGCATCTGATGAAGCTCCGACGCTACGGATATTGGAAAGTCTGAATAATAAAACTTGGTCATACTGAAAATAACTCAACACTACTGCAATATTTCTATTCAACACTAAATGTGTCAAGAGATAGCACCACTGCTGCTACTAGGATGACCAGATGGTCAAGACTGAATTTCGGGACACTTTTTTCTCTAATCCAATGCAGGTGTAAACAAACACGTCGGAAGCTGCATGTTCGCTGAAAGTGAAATGGCGGAAGTGGTTTTTTAATCTCAACATTTTCTTACTCATTTAGATTTTTTAGATTTTTACTTCATATTGTAGTGTAGTTGTGCCAATTGCTGGTGCATTGCACACTAGCTACATAGCTGCTAGGGAAGCGCAAGTGAATAAGAGGAATAAGACATATTTGCATACCAGTCTGCTGGTTGTGGCAGTGCGTCGAACTACAAATTTACCAATGACCGCTTTTCTTGATGCTTTTTTCTCCAAAGTGGTAATTTTTGGAACGCAAATCATAGAAAATTGTGAATTTGACAATTTGGGGCAAAAGGCAATCCGGAATGAAACATTTCGGGACACGGGACACTAGGGTCAAATTCGGGACGTCTGATCACCCTACCTTACTAGCAACATGGCTGACAGTTAGAGGGTAACAAACTGGCAGCAGAGCATGGATCGGCCTAAACACGTTATTGCGCTAAGCTATTTTTTACTTGATTCTGAAATATGCATGTACGTACGTATTTGAAAGCAAGTGGAGGCAAAGGAACCTCAACAAAAGAGAGGCAGTGTTCAAGTGGCCTTTTAATTGTGTGTGGTTTAACATAACCATCAGAACATGAACTTCGGATACTTGGTTTGTGTTTACGAACATCAGCCCTGACTAAAGATACACATCTTGGATAGAACAGTAATAGAATTGCACTGAGGCATGCAACAACATAATTTATTAAACATGTTTCTTTGGAGAAAACGTGGCCGTTCTCATATAATCACGGTGACAAGAGACATCTAGAAAAGCTGTCACCCTCCAAGTACTCTTAAGTACTACTTAATGATTTTGTCCCCAAACCAGATACCTGCAACATTTAGTGCCGAATATAAACTACCTAATGCGATTTCGATAGCGTTATACATACACATAAGATCATAGTAGGCCTACACATTAAACCAAAGAATCTGCTCATACATAAATGGTCTGTTTCGTCACTGGCGTCATTTGTTAGTAATGTCAGATGTCAAACTGTGATTGCTTTAGTTTACGTCAGTATATGTAATTACTATGATTACAGTAGAACTAGATAACTTTGAATGTCATCCCTGCAACTCTTCATTTGCAATTCCATGAAATGAACGATTGTACCGTTAACATGCAACATCAATTGCATTGCAGTAAAGGCGGAGTCGATTTCTTCAATGGGCGACTCGGGCGATGGGGATCCCCAAGAGCAGGACGATGGCTGCCTGGACAGGCGTAAAGGAGGTAACCGATCAGTGACAGGTTTCGTCAACTCATTTCCAAGTGTCTACAAAGGTCTACAAATGTCAACGTATGTTGCAAGCAACCTGTAGAGTGTAACATTCCAGACTGCAGAGATTGTGTCCATGCTGCCCCAGTGAGAACCTTTCAATCCTTCTAGCAGCCACTGATAGCATTTAATACAAATGTAATGCATTTTGCATATATTTTTTTCTGGTATCTGTAGACCCTCATATGTCTTGTGTGTCTTACCACAATTCTGATTTTAAAAGTTGTTCTAAAGATAAGCTGCGAACTGAAGTCCTCACGCTCTGCTGCCGCAGGCTCTTAACATAAATAAAATCCTGTTCCCACTGTCCTATTCAGTGATAATTTGTGTCGATTACAACTCACCATGCATCCTCCACGAATTGCAATGCTGTGTATACATTTAAATATTAGGCAGGTACCAGCAATAAATAATAATAATCTAACACACTATTTTTAGCAGCTATCAAAAACGCATAAAAATGCACCACATATAATTCCAATCCAATCATGAAGAACAAAAAGGGCAAAGCTCCCAGGATCCACCTGAAAAATTATCTAATCATTTCAGCCCCTCCCCGCCCCTACACAACCCTCCCCTATCCGTCCCCACAATAATTCCCAAAAGTCACTACCTATGCGGAGGGCATCTATGGAAGGAAAGGGAGCACCTACGGTGTCACTTAGCACCTATCACATTAAAACCAACACTACCTACTATAATGTAAATCTAAGAGAAAACATCAATAACTATTATCAATTATTATCAACTATCTCATAATTATTTAGTTATTGGTTCTTTTCAAATAACCAAGTAAATATGAAAATTAATTATTGTAACTGGCAATGGGAACTGTGGTCACATCCTAGTCAACCTGAATCAGTGTTGGTACTGTGATAAGGGGTTGTGCTTTGTTACCAGTAAAGTGGGGAATGTTCTGCGACCCCAGTGTCATGGATGATGGTGATGAGGATCTACATAGCCAGAGCACATTCCCGTACGAAGATCATCCAGAAGAGGGGAGGAACATGTGGTCTCCGATGGAAAGCAAAAGGTTTATTAGCGGTATGATGTGTACACCTCATCTTTCTGTAGATTGAGTTATCTCTCCTGTGTTTACGACTGCAGGAAATAGAATCTTTACGCCAGTACTGTTGCTCAAAAGTTAATACTGTGAAGAATAACACAGATCTGCTTCAGCTTCAATTAGCCTCTGCTTTGTGGTTCACTGCAAGTGTGATCTGATTCTGGTTATGAATTCTCTTTCAATTATTAGACAAATTTTTGCTTGCAAAGATTGTACTTTCGAGTTTCGACACACTCGGCCAAAAACTATTTTGATTTTACAAAATACAATTGCAATTTTAAAATGAATCTTTTCAAACTTCTATCTAACGACTAAATTGCTACTCAGATCTTACAATAGAATAGTCAAAATATGTGTTCCAGTTGGCAGTTACTATTTTGGCGACGTTTTGACGGTAACTGCCAATCTATTCAAAAGAGTATTTAAATCATTGCTAATCGATATTCCTAGTTGACAGTGTTGTCTATTGCCGACGTTACACGGCTCAATACTTTCGTCAAACTATATTGAATTCAAGAACAAAAGCGAATCGAGAAAACAGTTTGGTACGAAACTGCAACAATATAGCTTCTATCAATTGATGCTTTTTTGCCCTTGAATTTAATAAAATTGATGAAAGTATTGAACCATGTAATGTGGGTATTATCCCAACTTCCATTTGGGAATTGATATTTTGTATCATGTTGTTTCCTGCATATACAATGTGTACATGATTTTTTTACTATATTATGCATCTTTTTTGAAGCAGCTATACGAATCATATTTGACAATGTTTTAACAATGCAACTGTATTTTACCGGTGTCTGGCTTTTTGGTACATCTTAAACTATGTACTTACTACATGGTCCTTCTATAGTTTTATGTAAAAATACCAACAACACTAATCATAGATTAATATTCAATTTCAGTGTGTCTTGCAAACAAAATTTGGACAACTTGGTCAGAGTTCTGACTAAAACTTTGATATTTCATGACAATGTGGCACCGACACCACCAGCAAAGCTACTATGTATCTGAGCTATACAAGCACCCCACTAAACACACACATTCATTCACATACTAGGGGTGTGCAAATAGGTAGTGTTTTTTCAGTTCGAATACGAATTTCGAATAGTGTCACACTTAAAAAGTTGAATATCGAATATTTCCCACGATAATGCAGTACTACTGCACACAATTAATTAATACATCTTATTGGTTTCCAAGATTTATTTTACTGATTGTACCAGCACTGTAAGTAAATACAAGGCAAATAATATGCAGTAAACTGCAAATTGGGGACAAACGGCGGGACGTTCGAAACCAATTGAAAACAAGTACTTCAAAAATTTAAATAGTTACCTACTATTCAAGTTTCAAATTGAATACGAATAGTAAATTATTCGCTAATACTTCGAAAGTTTTGAATATTCGCACACCTCTATCACATAATATATACTATAGCCATTGCAAATACACAATAGTTGACTCTTGGAAACTATCAATTTGACCTAGGAACATTATATTAGGTACTTTCTTCTCCCAACAATATGATTCAGGGGTGCCGACTATGTGGGTGCTCAGGGGCTGAAGCACCCATTGCCAAATGCCAAATGTAGTCTTTTGCTGAGTAGAATGCACAAGCTTGTCTCCCACGCCCACCATTCCAGCTAACCAACGAAAGGTTGTAAATTATCCCTAAAGTAATGGCCCGGTTACAATTAGGTGGTAGGAACTACAGAAATAGAAAATAAAGTTGATGCCACTGGACTCGGCTATGTCGTAAGCTTGAGGATACTTAAGTTGGACTGACGTGTGAAGAGAACCAAATCATTGTACTAATGCTTTATTATGGAATTGGCAGTGTGTTGTTCTGGAAGTGCAGATGATAAAACATTACAGATCATGGAAAACTTGCAATTTTTTGCAATGTATGAGAAACAATAATGAAGTATAAAGCAACTTTGGGTTCTTATAGGAATCGAAGGCAGATTCGAAGACGCTGAAGATCGTTTTAAGCACCTTGCAAACAAACTTTATCAGTCCAGGGATATTTACATGCAAGCCAGAGGTGCATGTGATAAGGTAAGGCTCATAATTAAATATGTGCTGATTGTTTGCTTTATACTGTATCTGCAATGTCAATAAAGTATAGTCATCATGCCAATAAAAATGTACTGAACTTCTCTTACTTATAACTAGGAATGTTCACTGAAGCCAATTAATAACATAACCTGCACTGTTCTAATTTGCTTATGGTTTCATTGTGTTGTAGGAGGGAACAGGTAAAGTGCCCACTGTTAAATCTGGAATAGCAATACCGCAAGCAAGAGGTAGCAAAACCAGGCGCAGATCGTCTAAGCAGGCCGACACTGATAAAAAGGATTCTAGCCACGATATTCATAACGCATTAACAGATCTTGTGTCCGAGTCATTGGTATATCCACATGGAGCAAATCAGCGGCAATTTGGAACGAACACAAGCAGAAAATCAGGTGTGGTTTTACTTATAAAAGCAGGCACTCTTGCCCGACTAGATTTAACACGCGTTAACGAAAGACAATGATTTATTAGACATTAATTGAGTGTTACCAATTCAATTCCAGATGCTGCGTATTTGAACACTACCTCAGACGATGCGTACTGTAAACCCCTTAGCGTGCAGTCCTCGACGAGTGGTTTGTATTCTGACGTAGAGAACGGCCAACATGCTGCAACCTGTGCAATAGAGTTGCAACCAACACTAATGTCATCAACTCCACGTGTCACCAAGAAAACAAGTACTTTTGACTGTGTACCCGACAGAAATCACAATTTAGTGATCACATCAAGTTCACATACTAGTTGCGGTTTGGATGAAAAAGTAGTAGATGAAGTCAGTCCTACTCCCCAATCAAATATCATGAAGGATGGCAGGAAGAAACGTGTAGCCAATGACACTGATAGGGGCGCCTTCACAGCCATCACGTCGCGCTCTCATGCAGATAGTGATACCACTACAAAAGAGAACTCCGAGAGTGTTGACAGATCGGGTCGAGTTGTAAAATCAAGGCACAAAGAACGAAGCAAAGCTACCACTGGAAATATAGCTCAATTGTCACCAAAGTCAAGAACGATGCCAGAATCCATTTTAACTAGAAAAGGGAACAACATTGTGATAGATCCCAAAATTGAAAACATTTATATTGATCTAACCAACCATGACCAAGTTGAGTTAAGCTTAAACGCTCATTTGAAGGCAAATAATACAAATTGTAATGAAAGCATTAGCAGCATATCTCACATTCAAAAGGTGTCTAGGCAAAATTGTGAAGTAGATAGTGTCAAGAAAAGAAGTAACACTGCTCGCAGTGTAATTTTGAAAAAGTCAAGAACGTCTTTTACACAAGACGAAACTAAACATGTAAGAAATAAAAAAAGTAGAAGCACTTTTGGTACCACTAACAAATTTGCAAGGGTGTCTAGTCCAAATTATGAAATTAGTTTGAGCAATAAAACAAGCAAAATTTACATCAATAACACTTACAAAGATGATAGTACAAAGATACAAAATGATGGGATTGAGATCACCAAGAAAAGAAGTAAAAGTAGCTTCAACAACACTTCCAAAGTAGCAAGGATGACTGGACAAAATTATGGAACTGAATTCACCAAGAAAAGAAGCAAACATTGTTTTACCAACGAACAAAATGATGACACATATTTTACCAAGAAAGGATGTAAAAGTATTATTGGTAATACTTTTAATAAGGCAGAGGTTTCTGGTCCAAATTATGAAAAAGGTGTCACAATTAAAAGAAGTCAAAGTGATTTTGCTAACATTTCCAATGTGCCACGAACGACTGTTCAAAAGCACTCGATAGATATTTCCATGAAAAAAAGCAAAAGTACTATTATTACTAATGCATCTAAAAAGAAAAGAAAATATTCAAGCCCGTATGCCCAGTCAAATATAAACAAAGGTGGTGTCAATGCATTCTATGTGAAACAAAAATCATCAGACCCTTCTTCTCGAATTAATGGTCATAGTGAAAATACAATCGCTGTATATGTGAAGCCTAAGGCTCTAAGTCTATGCTCACAACTGAAGAAGCCAAATAAAGGGAGCAATCAAAAGTTGTTACGCCAATCCACTCAATTATGTAACCCCAAGAAAGGTGGTAAGGGTACCATTTATAACGATTTACATCTGAAACAAAAGCCTTCACATACAAAGTATCAGTTTGATATGTCCAATAAAGAAAGCAGAGATTCAATTACCACCAAATTTGAGGTTAAGCGAAAACATAAAAAATCACAACATCGTTTCAAGAAACCGAAGAAAACTAGCAAATCCATATTTGGTGAACATCAATCAAAAATCGAGGAAGAAACATTAGAATGTTTGAGAAGCTACGAGACTTGCGACTCCCACAACGAGCAAGTGGAAGACGGAAACCCCGAGGAAACAATGGACACACCCGAGGGAACGAAAACACCAGGCAACTTTGAACCTCATGTTTTTCATGACATTAATGTAGATCCAATGAAAGTTTTTGAGAAGCAGAGTGATACAATTCCTGATAATTGTTGGGAAAGTAACAAACACTACTGTCTTACAAGAAAAGATTTGCAATCCTACCAATTAGCAGAAACTGAAAATGAGCAAAGTCCAGTGAAATCCATAACTTTATCAAGGAGCGAAAGTAAACATCGAGAAATTTCATATAAACACACAGTGTTTCTGGTTAATGGCCTCCAGAAACATTATTCAATACCAACGATCTCTTCACAGTTGAAACGAGTGATGAAGAGCCCATTTATAACTAGAACTAAGAGAGTCATGCCTTTCGTCACTGCTACATCCACTATGCCCAGTCACAACATAAATGTACAAATTCAGAACGTTATATCTATCATGAGAAAAAAAACCTTCACGGGCGACACTCCGAATATGCCTAACATGCTGAAATCATCCTGTAACTCTGCTTTTACCTTACCGACGATAGCGTCGGTGCGATTTAAGTCGAGGGGCGGACAAGATTCGTGTCGTTCATTACGACAAGGCGTCCTCTTTCCGTCTCCCAGCACACAGTTGTCGACATCTCCAAGTCGGTCCAGGTGTCGCGAGGGTAAGCCGCTGAAGAGGCTGCGCAGGCCGGCGGACGTATGGACCTCGCACAGAGACGGCGTCGACAACACCGATCACACCGGCTGCTGTTGTTCTCCGTCGCGATCAAAGAGCAACAACTACCAGACTGTTCTCGACAAGTACGTCCGCGGTCACGGAGGCGCGGGGAAGACGAGTCTGCCGACGACGATGGATGCGGACGAGGTCGCGCCCACGGAAACCGACGGGATGCGCGGCAGGAGACTCCTCGGCGAGATCTTGGGGTATATTTATGAGGATGTGCAACGCGTCGCCGAGTAAGTTGACGATTTTGTTACGGAGAGGAGAGTCTTTCTGGTTCGGACACAAGTAGGGCCGAGTCGTGTTAACGTTTATACGTGTGAACGCCCGCGCGAAAATTTACGTTACAATATTCATACACGTTTAACCGTCTCCTAAACCTACCTTCCACAACCCAAACTTGCATTTCCAATGTCACGGCTCTCCGTCAGGCTCTTGTATTTGACCCGAAACAGAAAAAAGCACGCATTGTAGAAGTCTTCCCCCCACCCCGACCTGACGAAATGAATATGCATTCAACTTGCTGGTGGTTGCTCTTGTTAGTTGTTGCTTGTACGGATTTCTTGCAAGTGTATTGTGGAAGAAATAAGAATAAGCTTGATAGTGTGAAAATATTTTGATAAGAAGGGAACGTTCGTGCAGTGCACTTATGTGCGAAACAGTTAACACATACTTCAAGTTCAACAGGATCTATGATGCACAATTTTTTTTGCAAACATTCCAACTAATTTTTTTCTTACCAGTTTGTGAACAGGAGGGGTGTTATATTTAAATACGACAAATTCGGAAAAATAGCGTTTACAAAATTAAACGTTTTCTCCCAACCCTAGACACAGGTAGCCTTATATAGTGCGTTGTTTGAATGAATCTTAACTACCATCACATCAGCGTATGGTTTGCTTCTCAGATCATCCGTTGAATAAAAGATCATAATACGAGAAACAAAGCCGGCATTTCGTAACTGTTCTCAAAATAAAGTCAACATAATTACTTTATATTTCCTGTTCAATTGCAATCCTCAGCGATGCGAGCAAGCTCGGTCGACCTGCTCGGCACCTCATACTGATTAAAAGCTGTATGCCCAGCTCATAGTTGTGATCGTTCAGATTGCATTAAAAGATCACAGTCATACTTACCACGTACTCGTCCTTCTACTCGTTTGTTTATGAGAAAAACAAGGCGTATTGTGGAATGAATCATTTCCAACCTCTTGTTTAGATTAATTTCGGAGAGATGAGACTTTCTTGGTAGAACCCGCGCTTCTGTACGAAAAATGTCATGGAAGCTTTTTGCCTCAATTTATTTTTTCTTCAAATGGACGTTGTCTGTCAACCAATCACCGATCTTTTTAACATTATAACGATAAGATATTGTTATTTCCAACATTATTTCCATACTTATGTGGATACTGAATTCAAAGATTAATTAATAATTAGCATCACTCAATCCCAGCATTGTGTAAAACCAAGGAAAAACCCATCAAACTGGCAACCTACCAAACTATAGTTTCACTAGCTACCTCTGAGCCATCTCTATTTGTCAGTATTAAACAAACATAAGACGTGTCCATTGAAAATATGAAAACAATCATTTTTTGTTAGAATATCACACACTAGAATGCATCACTTGGTTTAAGTGGGTTGGTCACATTATATTATTCAATGCATACTTTGTACCTATATTATACTGTATTTTGTTTACTTGTACTTTTAGAAATCTTAAAGCAAACTCAACTGAAATGGTAAATGAGGAAGAGATGGACTCTATTCGAGCAAGAGTGGAACACAACACAGCGATCGTCAATGAAACGATGAAGCTAATGGACGAGGTATGCGTTTAACAAGACATCTTTACAAGTGGGTAGACCTACTGAGTTCTATAAATGTGTATTTACATGATGTTGTGCCCTCAAGGGGAAAGCCTTTTCTGCTCTCGTCAAGAATTGTACATATTATCTTAAACTTTACATGGGCATACCATAAATATAATAAGCTCGTTGGCGCGCTTTGGGGTCACGACTTCATTGCTCGCCGATTTCCACGCCATTAAATTCTTGGCAATAATATGTAACATTCCTGTATCCAAAATACTTTTTACAATGCTCTTTACTCTAATGCGCGTGTGTGCTTGCGTTAGATTTTTGGTTTGGATTTGGCAGCAAAACTCACAGGTGTGAAATATATACTATACCATATTTAGCAATGGAGGTGGATAGGAAGGAAACCAACAGCTTACCTTGATGCTGACGACCTTCAGAGTAGGTATACACATAAAAAACATAGAAAGTCTAGACACAAGATTAATTATATAATATTATACCATGTAATTCGTGTGCGGTTAGCAACGTATAAGCACGAACAGCACCGAAATGACCCGGTAAAAAGTTCAGTGTAAACACAGCAAAGGGTGGATGATTTATTCTTTGCGGCGGTTCAAAATGTCGTGGTTCTGTTTATAGGGTAAAAAACTGCAGAACAAGTACAAGAGACTAGCGCATGCGGTGACCCAGGATACGATGTTTGACTCTCACTCGACAGTGACGCCATCTTTACGGGCGCCCCCTATAACTTCCAGACTCCGTGGTCTCATGCTCAACATAAGACATTTCAAAGAAGAACTAATCCAGAGTTAATTCATTAGATCATCGAAACGTATCAAAATTGCTAGTGACGATAGTATCTAGTTGTTTTAAGATTCATTTATTCATTTAACTTCTTTGATCTCCCTTCTTTCAGTTTCTTATTGCAGAAAAATGTATAGATACTGTTGCCGTTATTTTTCAACAAACTCTTATGTTTGTGTTGTGTTACAATATTCATTATCAAACTGTGGTTGGCCACATGTACAGATGAAAAACCATGAATTGTGTCAAATTATTTATAATAGTACGGTATTTAAATATTTACAAACAGATATTTCTATATCATGCAGCCATTAACTGCAGGAACGTGACCTGGTATTTTTATATTAATTTATTTTGCCATTATATAGTATTGATATAAGAGAATTATAGTGATGTTTACACAGTGTTATCTTGTTTTTTGTTTGCTGTTCGGTTACCGGTATAAAAGTGAAACATTGCTCAAAGAGGAGTGATAAAGGCATTTTCCCACCAAAACCACTATTTATTTACATAGGCCTACCTATTAATAACACAGATATTGTATTTTCGTACCGGGAGCTCCTTTCGTCAAATAATAGATTTGTCACTATTATTCACTTCCATCTATTCTGACTTGACAAATTTGTGATTTGTTCTAACTTCTAGCTGAAAAGCATTTTTTTAGTTATCCTTCTATCGCTATAAATTTTAATGTCACGTTGACAACCAGTCACCTCCATTAAAAGCATATAGGGTGACTAGATGGTCAAGACTGAATATCGGGACACTTTGTTTCTCTTACCGAATGGAGGTGAAAACACTGTCAGAGGTTAATTGTTCGCTGAAAGTGGAACGTCGAGTCTTTTTTTAAATTGTTTAAATTTTCTTACTCGATATTACATTTTTTGTATTTTTATTCCATATTAATAGCGGTGTAGCCGTGCGTTGCCGTTGCATTGCACGCTAGCACCCTGCTAGGGAAGCGCAAGTGAATAAGACTTTCTACGCAACAGACTACCATTTGTAGCGGCGTTCCGAATTACAAATTTACCACTGACTGCTTCTTTTCTTTGTTTTTTCTTAGTTGAAATGTGTAATTTTTGAACCACATATTCAAGAAAATCGTGAATCTACCAATTTCGGGACATAAGGTGTCCCGAAATTAAACATTTCGGGATGCGGGACACTTGTGCCAAATTCGGGACTGTCCTGCATTTTTCGGGACATCTGGTCACCTTAAAGGCATATTGTCACATGGTGTTATTGCTAATACATGTATAAACTCAAATTATTTAAGAAATTTAGAGAAAAAAATTAAAGAAATCATTCCCAATTTAGTTGAGTAATGAGTGGTTTTGTAAAATATTATTTGCGAGATGACGTCACCCGCGTGATGTCAGCGGCTAGAAGCTGCCTCGCAGCTGTGCCTGCAGCGCGCATCAACGGCCGCTCACCAGGTAGTTGAAGCCTGTACACCGCACGATGCATTAACTTTAATTAACACTCGGGAATACAATATATATATATATATATCTTCTTACTCCCGAGTGATCAAGGTCTTGTACCGAAACGTCTCGGAAAACTTGTGTTGTCCTTTATATATGTTGTCTTTATCTCTACACCACCACGGTCTACAATTCAGGTAAGCTGTTGGGGTCTATCCTTCTACCTATCATATTCTAGCCTTTTGGCCTCTCTTTAATCCTGCATATATATATATATATATATACTGTATAGTGTATACCAAGGTCTACTGGATTTACTCCTAGCGGAGTAATTGCGAAGCGCAAAGTAAGGTCATTGAAAGAGATCCAAAATCGCCATTTTGGATCCAACTACAAAAATCGCATTATTATTTAAATAATCCTCACCAATAATGTGAATTTACGCGTAAAGTATTACAAAATATACATATTATATAGAATGTGAAGACAAAATCTCATTACCGATTGCTATTTTGTCTTTTTGGCCCATAATTTGTTTTGACAGATCAATTCATTTGTTTTTCTGAATGATTCTCCCATTTGAATAACATGGGATTTTTAACATTATGGAAATAGGTTAGATGACCTTACTTCGCGCGCGCTACAAGCGATCTAGTGGACCTTGGTGTATACTTGGCGAGGCCAAAATGACTGAGTTAATTGGAACTCGGAACAAGATAAACATGATCTAGTGAGGGAAAAGGCACAGAAGGATGACAGTTTACCTGAGAAAGTAGATAGGTCACTTTGAGAAACATATAGATGAGAAGACAAATAAATATACTGAGACGTTTCGGCCAACTTGTGGTCTTGATCACTCAGCGTGAGTAGAAAAACTTTCTGCTTCTGTTTCTTCTGTCTGAGAAGCGCTGAGTGATCAAGACCACGAGTTGGCCAAAATGTCTTGGTATAGGTATTTATTAGTCTTCTCATCTATATGTTTCTCAAAGCGACCTATCTACTTTCTCAGCTAAGCTGTCGTCCTTCTGTACCTTTTCCCTCACTAGAACATGTTTATCTTGTTCTGAGTTCCAAATATATATATATACTATATATATTACAGTTAAGACTATTTTATATACAATACACAATATTTACACAATCGCATGCATAGTGTTGGCTAGGATAAATAAACAATCTCCTCGCCCCTTACATAGTTTGACTGAACTCGCACTAGTCTGGCGTTTTAACTTAATACTTTTTATTATACAAACTTTAGCACTAACAACTAACAAGTTAAAATACTATTACGAGAGACACTTCATAAATGACACTGTGCTCACCATAGTCCATGCCTATAAAACACAAGCAGAAAGCATCCAGCTGCATGAAATGCCAATAACTGCAGGTTGCAGGTGTCATGTCATTCTTGCGTGCGACCCTCATCTGGCAATCCCGCCTATCTAGCCACTGATGTCACACCCCTCGGAGCACGAGTACAACAAACTGTTGCACGGCGAGTAGGCATGGCCCATGGATGCCAAACATCATGCTTTTCTTATTTTTTCATTCTCTACTTGTGAAAAAAACATTTTTTTTTATGTGATGATATATTTATGTTTATATTTTATTATATGAAATATTGAAACCGATTCTAGCTACTAGATCGGTCGTAGCATGTAAAAGGTACAGTGCTGATATAGAACAAAGGACTTCACTATAGGCTATTACAGGAAACATCGGACAATTCCTTGCGACAGCTAGCCTAGCGGCTTGACTTGGTAGGCTACTGGGCAAACAAGTCTACATTCTGCTTTCAACATGGCTGTATTTTCATCTCTACTTCCAATTCTCTAAGGCTTTTAATACACAAATTACCAATTTTTAGACAATAACAAATGAAGAAGAGGTAATGAAGAAGACCTTGGATGAGGCTGCTGCCAAAAGATAAACATCTTTTATTACAGGTATACATTCATATTTATTTATTTTCTTCAATTTACAAGCAAGTTTCTTACATTCAACTATATTAGATCAGTCATTGTTTATTAGTACAACATAGGTAGGCTATATTTTAAAGTACTATAATTAGTTTACATTCTAGTGCACATTCATGTTTGTTTGCAGTTCTATAGTACATAGTGTTTTCATTATTAGTTATTACCGGTATGGTAACCCAACTGAACATTTATTCTTTATTTTGATCTCATTGTCAATGATGTAACTGACAGGAAAATTGTACACATAAACTCAGCACAATGCAATGGAAATTTGGCAAGGTTTTACAATACGTAGCAAAAAACCTAAAGACTGCTAGACGATGGGGACTACACTCACTATGTAGTCGATAAATAACTAGTTGGGGGCCTATACGTCCTACGGTTTTTATTTCGTAAAACTGTTATTGAAAATCCAAATGCGATGGCACATATTAATATTATTATTATTATTATTATTACGTGTTTCATTGGGCGCAAAGCCTAACCTGCCGGAGGCAATTTCACCATAGGCAAAAAAAAAAATTGGGTCTGCATTAAGTTTTATGGCCCAAAAAGCGATTTTAGACAAAACTGCATCATAAATAACAATGAAATAGTGAGTGCTTTACATGTATGGGATTCGAGCCTCTCTCCGCGTGAAAGTAGGACTACAATCTAGCATCACGCACGGGTTGGGAGACTTGTTAATTAGCAGCCGCCAAATTCCGTACACCAATATATATCATGAAACACTGCGCAATCCATAAACAAAATAAAATTACGTCTCAATGCTTGACAAGCGTGAACTTGTTACGATGCATTGACACAAGTGAAGTGTGCCCGTGAGCTCGGTAGACTGCCTGGCGCAACAGCCCTCTCCCTACAATCACGTGACTGTACGGAATGGAGAAAATCTTATGAGAAGATCGAATTTGGAGATTGTGTTTGATAGTGGCGCCGCACTTGAATAAAACGCTCGCAAAAACGATATTTTGAAATTTAGAAGTACAGTCAGGAAATTGCTACTAGCAAGCACCAAATTGTTACTAGCAAAATGTGAGCTTGCGAGTGGGTTTGGCAAGGGTTGCTTATAGTTGATCACATCTCAAGATGTGCAAAGTGTGGTAGTGGCTCTATACTCTTAGTGGATTTCAGACTGCACCCCTTGTATGATGAGGTCATGTATGCCACTCAGTGCAGAAGTGTTATAAAAAAGTGTTGTAAATATGAGAAGATTTTAAACTTGTGTTGGAAGAAAAATCACAATTCACAACTATTTTTACGTATATAATTACCGTTAGCCCAAAATTCAAAGCAATGCATATTTTCGACATATGCCCGCTTACACTTGGCAAAACTTCGATTCGTAACACATGAATCAACCGAGAGTATATGCCACTAGCAACACCAAAAGGCAACAATGAAACAAATGAATTGAACCGATGGACAAACAACAAGCTGTCAAAAAATAATTTCTTCTGATTTTGGAAAACAAAACAAAAAACAAACAAATAAACATACAAAACTTTCACTTGGTCGTTGTCCATCATTAAAAGTTTTAAGTGGCGAGCAGTTACTATTGCTACACTTGTTTTTATTTGTATAGTTGCAATTTTATTATTTTGACAGCTGATTGTTTGTCCATCAGTTCAATTAATTTGTTTCATTGTCCGGATGTGACGTCAGTTGTGTGTGTGTTCCCTATAGATAGAGGGTTCAAAACAGTAGAGTGCCGGTATTTTCTGTTTCTATTTCTTATGTGTTTACAGTATAACCTCGATTATTTCGAAAACAGGTAATTTAAATGTGTCATATTTCGAACAAAAATAATTGTTCTGCCCATTCTGTTGATGGAATGTCATTGCCAAACATCAAAATAATGTTCCTTCCCCCTAACACAACAAGTAAATTGCTACCTTTGGATCAAGGGATTATTTATAGTCTTAAACATCATAATCGTCGCCGCCTAAATGAAAGCCTGCTGCGACAGTTACAAGCCAGGAATAATATTGGAACAAATAATCAAGTGGGATGTGCTCGTTACTATGCGTAATATAGCCGCGGCGCGGAATGAAATTATGCCTACAACAATTATGAACTGTTTTAAGAAAGGTGGCTTCTGGAAATCAATGAGGAAGAGGATAAGAAAGAAGACGACGTAGACCATGCCGACTTTGAAGTGCGTTTCAGCATGACGTTCGAAGAATACGTGAATATTGACGAAGATGTTGCCACCTGCGCTATTGATTGTGAAGACGACCCGGCAGACAGTGATCCTCAACCCGGGCTGTCTTCACACATTGATTCGGATGATAACATTGACCCTCTCCCACATCAAGCTCCAACACGACAAGAAGTGAACAATGCATTTTGGCTACGCTTGAAGCCAATCATAGTGCAGAAGAAGATTGCTGACTTTTTTAAGCCAAGACTGTAAGCCTAGCAAGGTACTGTACTGTACATATTTTTACTTGAAAACTCGCCTGACACCTAGGCCTACGAAGTGCCCGAGATTTTTAGCTTGTATACTTGTAGTAGTGTAAATAAAATACTGTTTGACTCAAAAACATTATTTTCTTAATTTCTTTAAACTTTGAATATTTTTATTTCGAAATGCATTTTTTTTTTTTTTTGGGGTCACCTCGATTTTGATATATCGAGGTTATACTGTACCTCTCATGCAGTCTAAGTGACAATACCCCCCTCAACTGCCATGGCTCCAGTCAAGAATGATGTCTGCTGTGTGCTTTTACTATGTTGCGAATATAGTCCAAGAGCCAGCAACATAAAAGCTCCCCTCATAAGGTACATATGTTTTGACTATTGGAATAGGAGCGGAAAAACTACTCTACTAACAAAACGCGCGTCTTACTCCTCAACGTGGGGGCTTTTAGGCCCCACAGGGGGCCAAAAAAGCCGAACAAAGGCCCAAGTTCCCCTCATAAGGTACATGGTAGGTCTCGACGGCAAATGAACCGGAATTGTTAGTACAAATAGAAAATACTTAGTCAGACGGGCTTAGTGGGGGCTTTACCCGAGTCAGACGCCCTCAAAAAGGGCCCAAAAAGGCCAAGGTTCCCCTCATAAGGTACATGGATGGAGTAAACGCCATTTTGTAGAGATAAGTGTCCTAAATAGGAATTCGAAGAGTAAGACTGGATATTAGGGGGCGTTTACCGATCAGACGTCATTTTACCCAAAAAGGGCAATTTTTTATTTTCGCACATGCATGCGCTTAAACACTCAAATCATATCCGGAAGTGTGTCGAGACGTAGAAAAACATACAATTTAAAGAAATTTTGGGTTATTGTCCTCGCCAGACGCCCTCAAAAGGGGCCCGAAAAGGCCAAGGTTCCCCTCATAAGGTACATGGATGGAGTAAACGCCATTTTGTAGAGATAAGTGTCCCAAATAGGAATTCGAAGAGTAAGACGGGATATCAGGGGGCGTTTACCGATCAGACGCCATTTCACCCAAAAAGGGCAATTTTTTATTTTCGCACATGCATGCGCTTAAACACTCAAATCATATCCGGAAATGTCTCGAGACGTAGAAAAACATACATTTTAAAGAAATTTTGGGTTATTGTCCTCGCCAGACGCCCTCAAAAGGGGCCCAAAAAGGCCAAGGTTCCCCTTATAAGGTACATGGATGTAGTAAACGCCATTTTGTAGAGATAAGTGTCCCAAATAGGAATTCGAAAAGTAAGACGGTATATAACAGGGCGTTTACCGATCAGACGCCATTTTGTCCAAAAAGGGCCACTTTTTATTTTCACACGTGCACGCGCTTTTACACCCAAACCAAAACATATCCTTAAATGCCCCTAGAGGTGAATACATTTCAAAGATATTGTGTGATGTCCTCGCCAGCCCCCCCCCCCCCCCCCCACAGCCTCGATCCGGATGCGATAGTTTTGAAGCTCCGCCCACCCCTAACTTTAAAATACCAGTATTTATTATTATTATTAATGTCAGGATTTAAGGATATGTTTTGGGTGTTAAAGCGCGTGCACGTGTGAAAATAAAAAGCGGCCCTTTTTGGACAAAATGGCGTCTGATCGGTAAACGCCCCCTAATATCCCGTCTTACTCTTCGAATTCCTATTTGGGACACTTTTCTCTACAAAATGGCGTTTACTCCATCCATGTACCTTATGAGGGGAACCTTGGCCTTTTTGGGCCCCTTTTGAGGGCGTCTGGCGACGACAATAACCCAAAATTTCTTTAAATTGTATGTTTTTCTACGTCTCGAGACATTTCCGGATATGATTTGAGTGTTTAAGCGCATGCATGTGCGAAAATAAAAAATTGCCCTTTTTGGGTGAAATGGCGTCTGATCGGTAAACGCCCCCTGATATCCAGTCTTACTCTTCGAATTCCTATTTAGGACACTTATCTCTACAAAATGGCGTTTACTCCATCCATGTACCTTATGAGGGGAACCTTGGCCTTTTTGGGCCCTTTTTGAGGGCGTCTGACTCGGGTAAAGCCCCCACTCAGCCCATCTGACTAAGTATTTTCTATTTGTACTAACATTTCCGGTTCATTTGCCGTCGAGACCTACCATGTACCTTATGAGGGGAACTTGGGCATTTTTTCGGCTTTTTTGGCCCCCTGTGGGGCCTAAAAGCCCCCACGTTGAGGAGTAAGACGCGCGTTTTGTTAGTAGAGTAGTTTTTCCGCTCCTATTCCAATAGTCAAAACATATGTACCTTATGAGGGGAGCTTTTATGTTGCTGGCTCTCCGTCTAATATGTATTGGTTTTGATTTTACTTGGTTTGTTTGTATAGTGAATACTTAGTATGGTAATGGACTAATGGCCAATATTTTTTGTCCGGCTTATGATATCTTATGAGACATCGGGTGTTATGCTTTGCCTATTAAATGATGACGATCCCTTTTTAAAAATGTATTGTAGAGATATGATTCATACACGTTGCCCGTGAAGAACTCGCTCATAAGTTTTAATCCTTCTAGTACACGTATAACATTGCCGCACGAATGTAGTCTTGTAATAAATTGATGTCTACAGAGCCTCAGATGGACCATTGACATCACGCTTGTCCACACTCCAACCTTCATCAAGCGCTTCAACCAATGTAGCTCCTGTCAATCACCGTTACTGCCAGACATTGTGATATCACAATCAGTTCAAAAACATGAAGAATGTAATCTTATGCTCAATTGGGGCCACTATCTCTCACTCCAACACATTTCTTAATGTATTGCTTTTTAAAAACTATCATTAACTATTCAACGTCAATGTCGAAAAAAGTCACATTTAGTCCGACATCGACTTAAAAATGTTGAGTCGAACGGCAGCCTTGGTAAAACCAAATGGCAAGAAATTATTTAAGTACCATGGTGTTTAACAGCCTGGAACTTCCTAATCGAATCGTCAATCTAATCAATGACCAGAAAATGCACGATGGCTTAACTAATTAATTACACAATAATGCCAGCATATGGAAAGAAGACAGCCTCTTGTACTCACTCACAACTTACATTAATTTTTCTGTGGTGATGGATTTATTGCCTGGTATATCTATCAGGGGGCTATTCCTGAAAGATCTAGCCTAGCTGACAATACTCACTTTGTTTGTTTTCCACGTGGTCCGCCACAGCAATCAGCCAATAGCAAGTGATAACCACGTAGATATCACTGAAAGTGAGTATTGTCACCGTGGGACAACTATAGTGGGACAGGAATAGCCGGTGAAGAACTCGCTCATAAGTTTCGCCTGTTCAAGATCTGTTCCCACATGACAAATCTGCAACGTGAAGAGCACAGGACTATCTTCTGTCTACTCTACTGCATCGGTGTGACGAGTACGCTCTCTTGTCTAGCAAAACTGAGATTTCCTATCACAATTTTAAAAATTCAACAGAGAGAATGTCATGTACATGCTGAACCCCAAACAAATCTCCTTAAAATGTTATTTTCTGAAAGGCTCTCCTCTACAACAAAGTTGTGATATTTATGTACGAAGTACATCGTGAAGGTATTCACAATAATTATCTTCTGCCCTGAGGCCTTCTGTATGGCCGAGAATCGTATCTGCTTCTCCCTCGGTATCTGGAGCTGGTTGCTTGATACGTCGAAGGTCGATATTGGTAGACTGGGCAGAGGACACTCAGCAAGGGATTGTCAGTCACCTGAAAACCATATAGTAATAACTAGTACAGTAGTTAACATGAATGCTGTTTTAAAAGATTTTTTTAGTCATTCGCAGATATTTTTAGTGATGCGGACGATAATTGTATATTGATATGTATCGATACGATATGTGACGTCATATCGCGATATTCATCGTGATATTATTTTGCACCCACTATCATGATAAATTGTTAATACGTTGTGTTATCGCCGTAGTTTTAAATTTTTTGCGGTGGTTATTTGCTTATTTGATTACCTATGTGGGGATCATGAAGATAACATTCACATTAGGTACCACTTTTCAGTCTTCATTACCTTGCGGGCGTTGATATAGAAGAACTATTCTTACTAATTAATATTATTACCTTTCAATAATTTCAAATGATAACAATGACATCGTATCAATAACTTAAGGAGTGTATTTAATAAACTATAAACCAGCTATCAAAGATATTAGTAGGCCAACTTTGGAAACGTCTTCATTCGGTCTGATTTCTCGATATTATCGTATCGCGATATTATTATATACTCACGATATATCGCAATATATTGAGGAAGAAATGCGATTATCGATAGGAATTTATTTATCATAATACATTCGTAGATATTTTACTTTGTAAGCGATTTTCAATGTTATTTTTTGTAAATTTGAATCTACATAAGCTTTTGCATTTAATGGTACGAAAATGAATGTCCCTCACTGAAAATAAGTTCTTATAACTGAGTGGATTGACTATAAATACAAATTTATTTATTTAATTATGCCTAATTAGCATTAGCTTCTCAGTATTAAAATGGGGCAACCATATTTTTAAATTGTATTAACCCATCCGCTTACCATTAAAAATCACTAAAATTGCCCTAGAAATTCCATTTATATTCACTGTTGTGGTTGAAAAGTGCATCACTATAAGAAAAAAAATTGTATCTCCTAAACTTATCTTCTAATTCTTGTCAAATTAACTGTATACAACCCATAAATGATCAATGGAACTTTAGGTAGTATAAATGTCTACAAAATCATCAGAATCACTGCCAAATAAAATTTTCTGCACGAAATCGTCTGTCAGTCGCCTACGCGCCGCCATTACAGCATATTTTGTAAACAAACTTATTCAGTTTTGGCAAATAGACTAAAAAAAATGCTACTGTAGTCGTAGACGCGATCTGAAACCACTTGTAGCAAGCTTGGAACATGGAAAAGGCATTCCACGCAACCTGTTATTGATTATGCGAACTATTTCACTCTAACAGTCGATAATACAGTGCGCTGCACCAGGCCGTCGATTCGACCGCTAGGTAAGCCAGCGGACAGTCGCGCAGGCCGTCGATTCGACTGGAGGGTAAGCCGGTGGGTTAAGAAAGGGATTCATTCTTCTTTTAAACATAATATTTGATAACAAATGAATTACTGCATTCAGGTTTCTTCTGAACTGTTAAAGTTGGCATATGTCTTTTTGGCACATGGTGTATCAAGTTCAGTGCCAACTTAAATCTTTTAACACAAACAAGGTCTTTGATACAGGGAAGATCATTATAGCAATTCTGAAGGACAACTGTTCGCACTTCGCAGAGGGCTATCTTTAAAAAAGGGTGCGTTAAACACGACAGTTGGCCTCAAATCTATTAAGTCCTTGATTTGTTCGGGTGATCGAGTGAGGTGGGTGAGGTATTTTGATTACCTCAAAGTCGTCAGAGGCACTGTTCTCCATCATCTTCAGCTTGGCTTCGATGGCTTCGATCTTGGTTTGAGAGCTGACGGCCTTGTTGCTCTTCGCCCCTGCTAGGACAGGTATTTCAAGTTCTGGCTTTGGCTTATTGGCTAATTCATCCTGCAAATAAACAAAACAAATTTAAGCTTTGAGTTTACCTTGTTTTTCCACACAACTACACTAGAGCCTTGCTAATTGGAACCTCAATAATTTGAGAATTGGGTCATCCGGGTTGGCATCCATCAGCGCACTTGGTGATTGCTGGCAGGTATTTGTTTACAACTACAACAGATTAAGCATCCACTAGGGCTCTTCAATTTTAATAGACATTATGTGTAAGCAACCCTATTGAACACCTTTAAATGTTTAAGACAATGGTTTCTCTCTTGAATGATCAATTTAATTTAAATGTGTTTGTGAAACACATGGTTGAAAACTTAAATTGATCATTTAAAAAACAAGTAGGCCTAGGGGTAGGCTTAGCAATGAAACTTAGCAGCAGTATTCATAAAATAGAACAAATAATTTGCTAAGGAATAACATCTTTCCTAACAACCTTGTGTTCGGAACTATGTGTTGTAGCCTCAGGCCATGCATTATGCAATAACGCACTGCAACATGTAGTCACATATTGGGTGTCTAGAATGATTCATCAATATCATTCATTAATCAGGTACCAGATACTGTTCCTGTAGTCAAATACTGTACTAACAATACAGGAAACTTGCGTCAATTTCTGGCAACAGCTAGCCTAGCGGCTTGACTTCTTACTACTAGGTGAATGATCGACGCGAAGAAGTTTACTCTCTATTCCCAAAGTGCCAACTTCTTTTATCGACTAGCGACCTGACTTTGTACTAAATTGAAGGAGTCCACTTGCTGAGCTCTTAACATGGCCTTATTTTCAGCTCCATATCCAATTTTATAAACCTTGAACACATGATTTTTAATTAAGCAGTTACAACCGAAATATTGTATATTGGATTGTTATTTAGGCCTGTATAGCTTTTAATTTGATACAATTGTATAAAATACAACAAAAAACAAAGAAATTGTAGGTAAATGATTACCATAACCTCACTTGCATTTCCATGACTACCTCAGCGTGTCCATCAAGTGTCACCTTTGCAATGTTACGATCATCGCAAAGAAGTTCACTCGCTGCTCCCAAAGTGCCACTTTTTTTATCAACTGGCTTATGATTTGTGCTTGTCAAGCAGCTTGACTTTGTACTGGGTGAACTATGTGTTGTTAAATGGGTCCAGTACTCTATAACATTCTAGTATGGTATTTGATACTGTATAATCTACACTACTACTGTACATAAATGCACTACGGTATCTACATTACGCCTCCTACTAATACTCAGTAATACAACAAATACTGTAGCGGCTTACGTTCCCAACACTGTTCGCCCAGCGGACCACCATCCGCTTGTGTCCGACCATCTTCCCGTCTAGGGAACATCTAGCTTGAGATGCCTGGTTTGCCTCGGTGAACGTGACAAACGCGTAGCCGCGGGGCTGGCCGCTCAGCGCGCCCGAGCGGTGGAAGAGAAGGTCAAACTTCTCGATCGCACCGTGGTGTTGAAGCAGTTTGATTAGTTGGTACCGGTAACGAGAGAGCAGAGCACGTTAGGTGGAAAAACAAGTTCACCTGACCAAATGCAATAGATGACATGTGCCTGGAACAGTTTTATTGACAACATTATAGGCTGCAAATAAAGGCTTAATAATAATAATAATAATAATTCATCCCACAAGTAACGTTGAAATTGTTTGTTTTTTGATAGCTCGAAAATGTTGAGTAGGCTAACATTTCTTACCCAGGTAACACGAAAAATTCCGGGTACTGACATCCCTAGACCCTAGTAGAAGCCTAACGCCAGCAACTGTTTGTCTGTCACTTTATTCCGCCCCACTTAAGCGTGTCAGCTAGTACAAGTTTGTGACGCATGCGCGATCACAATGCATCTGCAAGTATCGACCAATGATCACCGACCTTCTAGCACGTGTGGCGAACATATACTTGCCGACTAGCACATCTTGGAGAATACGAGGCAGGACAAACATTTACTGGCGTTGGGCCTGTACCCCACATTTATACTCAAAATATTATAGGTTGCAATGAGTTTGTCCTTAGAGGTATTCAGCAGATTTGTGGGATGGAAGGGCCAAAACCATAACAATTTACTCAAATGTTAAGGTTGGAGTAGGAACTTACTCAGTGATTCGAGGATCCAGGTTGCCTAGCCATAGTCGGCGGTCTTCTATCTTATTGTCAGGCAGTGGATCCAGAGGCAGTGGAAGACTGTCGTTCTGAAACGTAAAAAGTAAATTTTACCTAGGCTATATATCTCAATGGCTATTATTTACTACTGGACATAAGAAACAAGATAGATACTTTTAATTTTTTGTTGTTGATCCAAATGAGACTGAACCTACACTAGCAAGCATATTCATAGGTTGCGCAAACGTCACATCTCTGCACGTGGCAGCCACATTGTGATCGAACGTTGACGTTGCCATAAACAATTGAAAGCTGTTGTGGTATAACTAGAGGTGTTTGTAAATGGTGTTATGTTTTCTTAAATTTCGTTTATAGATTTAATAATTTATGGCGGTGTTATGCTTTTTGGGAGATTTTCTACAGTAAATTTCACCAGAAACATGTTTAAATTAAAAGGAATTTTAATGTTATTTAATTTATTTGAATTGTATGTACAAACTAGTACCAGTTAATACGAAGTGTATTAACATTACCATTACCTGTGTTTGTCTAGTGTGTATTTACGGTCGAATTAAAGGCGGCAGTCACAACATAAGAATCTTCGGTAATTATGGCCTGTAGCTGATTCGTTTTGAACTCACCTTTTTTCTGTATTCCTTTGCGATATTGATAATTTGCGTAGTACATAATTGTTATTTCATTATTTATCTGTAAGCTACAGTGATTTTCAATACAAATAGTATCTTCTTTCATATTAAATTATCATTTTGAAGATGCATCGATTTCACAACACAATCACGTTAAATATGGCAATATGGCGTACGTACGAGTGCGCAGCTGTTCGGAGCACACAAGAAGTGTGCTACCAACGTAAGTACATAAAAAAACCTACATCTGAATCAAAGTGACTTTGCCCAGCTACTTGACATCCCACGAAATTCGGTTAGGTTAGGGCAGTGGTACTCAAACTTTTTTCCTCGAGGGCCACTTTTCCAAAAATCCACGTAAAGCTGGGCCGCACTAATACAAGTATGCAGTAGCGTAACTAGGAATTATTTCGGGCGGAGGGGGGGGGGGGGGGTTAACAGGGAAAGGTGAGGTGTGGAAATAGCAAGGGATCTGGGGCAAAGCCTCAGCTGCCGGAGGTCTTTTTGCCGAAGGCGCAAAATTTCTTCGACTATTATAGATATTTCGTGCTTTTTCGAGTCAAAGCGTAAAACTCGAAGAGTACCGGTACCCATTAGTTTACACAACGTTACAGGTAACAAATACCAAGGAAAGTTTAGTTGGTTGGCGATATATCTTTATTTTTCACGAATACAATATTATTTTCATATAAAGCAAACAAATAGGCCCTAGTCAGTTAAAATAGTAAAATATATAAATGAAAACACAAAAGCTCTGCATGGGCCGCAAAATTTTTCAAGAGGGCCGCATGCGGCTCGCGGGCCGCAGTTTGAGTACCGCTGGGTTAGGGGATCAGGTTGAGGATTGCCCACGAAAGTTAGTACGGTTATTGTCTCTGGTAATAGCTCCATCCTGGCCTTATCCGACTCCCCAAAAATTGTGCGCAATTCTAGGTTTCATACGTTGTAGATTGGCAGCACTGCAACGAACACGAAGCGGATAACATGGAAGAAGGTGTAAACTTTTACCATAAAAACTTTAACAATCATTTAATAACTTTCAAAAGTAAATACTAGGCTATATCATAATGTACATCAAAATAAAGGCAATTAAACATTGAACAGTAAAAATAACACTTCAAACAAAACTTCGGCGTTTTTCAATGAAAAAAAGTGAGTTCAAAACGAATCAGCTCCAGGCCATAATTACCGAATCTTCTTGTTCGTCACGTAAAATTCACGTAAAAAAGAGTTCCAGCTTGAGTAAAACGTTGACCTGTTGCTCGTAGCTAGCCTACTTGATTGCATTCAAACGCTAAAATGACCAGCGTTATTGACCAACTTGTGTTAAAATGTGAGTAATGTAAACCAGGTATTACAGTCAAGTATTAGGCTAGGCCTACTATGGAATGATCTCAAGGGGAGGCAGGTGGGGCAAAAAGAAATAAAAAGGTTTCTACGGGGGCTGAAATTCCGGCAGAAGGGGGAGGCGGGACGAGAAGTAAGAAGAGAGAAGGTGGTTGATAGAGGAAGGAAATCCCAGCAGCAAGAAGAGTTAGGCCTAGTATTGTCTGTATTTGTTCCTACTCCAACCTTAACATGTAGGCCCATGTATGTAGACTTAGGGCCTAGGCCCCCTAGGCCCCATTGTAAGATATAGGCCTAGGCCTAGCCCTATCTAGGCCCTAGGCCCGACAGGGTATATCTTACTATCTTTGCCCTAGGCTAGGCCTATGTAAAGAATATTGGGTAAAATGTGCTAAGTGCTAGGCCTATGTAACCGAGCAGAAGACCTCAGAACATGGTCAATAAATAAATAATAATAGAAGATCACAAGGCCTAGGCCTAGGGCCCTAGCTTGTCTAGCAACGATAACTTACCTCCAGAAAACTCATGGTTCACAAAGTAGCCTCGGCCTACCTAGGCCCTAGGCTAGCCTACACGCTCACCGCATTCGCAAAGTCTGTATGATAGTTTTGGAAACCATCTAAAAGGTATTCACTTATATGAGAGTGAGACAGACATTGCAGGCTTAGATCTTGTATTTGTATAAGCTAGGCTCTAGCAAGGCTCTAGGGGTCTAGGCCTAGGCCCTACACTTGTAAAAAGAATCAACGTCCATTTCGAAACGACATCAAACAGCTGATTCCAAGATGGCGGTTTGTTTATTTTTTCTACTGTCAATCCAAAAGGGTGGCGGTGGATCGAGCGGGTGGGCGACGAGTTCGGGTTTTGAAATCTCCGATCACAAAAAATCACAACCACAGATAAACAATGCATGTGTTCTTTAAAAAACGAACTCGAGCAACTTAACAAAATGTTCAAGAATTCATAGTGAATTTTGTATCTGTGGCATGACATAAAATCGCTTTGCTTAAATTATACAAGGGGGAGAAATGGGATCATTGGGTTTGTTACTTCAAACCCAATGATGGGATCAAAGATGGGATCTTCAGATCGAAAAAATCCGAAAAAGGCCATAATCGTCTGTAACAGGTATTTAAATCTTCTTATCATCAACCCTCAAGTATATTTACTATTTATTCATCCATAGCCATTATAGCCATTCATCCATTAGCCAATAGCCATGCTACTCTGTAATGTGCTATTATATTTGTGTGCGTTGTACTTGTGGTCAGTGGCGTATCCAGGATTTTGGAAAGGGGGGGTTTTATCTCATATTATAGAGAGTGGAACCAAAAATAAACGGGGGTCCGGGGGGTTCTCCCCCCGGAAAATTTTTCTCGTCAAAGTCATTTTCGTGCAAATCTGTGCGTTTTACAGCTGCCAACTCAACTAAAATTAATAAATTTCTGCCAACGATTTTCTCCTTAAGAATCGAAAAAAAGCTTCAAAGAACAACAACTGAACTGAAGTGGTAATACACAGAAATAGAATTATACAGCGATGTGTGTATTTTTAACAAAAACTAACGTCTTTGGTATTTAAAACAAAAATGCTGTATATTTATATTTCCATTTTTTTTTCAATCCAATCCACTTTTCCTTTGCGAAAGGGGGGGGGGGGTTCTCCCCCCCCCCTTGGATACGCCACTGCCTGTGGTGCTACATTATGTGGATAAAGTTGGTAGGTTTATTAATTATTCGCTCGCTTAACTCCACGAGACTCTTATGTTGCTCTTATGGTACTTCGTTCTGTTTTTTTTTTTTTTTTTCAAGCGAGCGAAGGGAGCGTCTCCACTAGACTCTTATGGCACTTCGTTCTGTTTTTTTGTTTGTTTGTTTTTTTTTTATGTCTGTAGAACGGAAAGTCCGATCAGCTTGAAATTTGGACCATCCACAAGCCTCGATGTGGATTGAAGGTGTATAGTTTTGAGGCAAAATCGTTCGAAAAGTTACAAAGTTACACCAGAGTTACTGCAAAATATTTTTCGGAAACAAAATGGCGGCAAAATAAGAGACAGCCATATTTTTTGCAGATTTTTCCGGTTACGAATATGTTCATTTAATGGCGATCTGATAAATATTGGCAAAGTTACACAAAAGTTACTCGAAAATATTTTTCTAAAACACAGTAACGGCAAAATGTGAGGTGGCTATCTTATAGTAAATTTTTGTCCGGTCACGAATATACTTATGTAAACGCAATCTGATACGTATTATAGAGACAGAAATTACATTTCAAATGCTGTCAACAACACTGTTAGTAACGGTTGGAGGACCGCGGCGAAAACACTAGACAGAATGGCAACAAAAATTCTTAGCAACGCACATTGCACTGCATTCAACAATATCGGGAAGTATAAAAGCTATGGAAATAATAAAAAATTTTGTAATGCGCATTCTTGAATTGTTGTTAATTGTTGTTTTTATTAGCTTTGAGATCTTTTCGCCAGAACGTTCGTAGATATGGACGCGCTCGCTTTTCAACGCGTCAAACAGAGCGTTTTCCTAGTGTACTAGACTCTTATGGCACTTCATTCTGTTTTTGTTTTGTTTTTATGTCTGGCGATAGCGGTCGAGCGGAAAGTCCG